>APFE031217735.1:67069-107936 GCA_000404065.3 Pinus taeda
CCACTTTCCATTTTTCGCTGTCTATATCATCTACCGCTTCCTGATAACAAGAAGGTTCCCCATCTTCAGTAATCGAAGCAAAAGACGAAGCAGAATCTTCATACCTTTTTGGAATTTTCCTTTCCCTTTTAGACCTTCTTAGAGAAACTGGTTGCTGAACTGGTTCAGAAACTTGCACTGGTTCAGAAGCTTCAACAGCTTCCTTTGTGTCTTCAGTACCTTTTTCTCCAGAGGTTTCTCCTTCCTTCCGGCTGTCACCGAACGATCTAGCCTCCAACTGAACTCGTTGATTTTGCGACACCTGTTCCTGTTCAATTCTTTCAACAGTTGATTTTAAAAGAGATGATTCATCAAATGTTACATCTCTACTAACGACTATTTTCCACAATGTGGGATCCCATAACCTATATCCTTTCACTGCATAGTCATACCCAACAAAGACATAACATTTTGACTTTGGATCTAGTTTTGACCGCTGATTTTTCGGAATGAGAGAATAAGCATCACAGCCAAATATTCTCAAATGTGAATAGTCACAAGACTGACCCGTCCAAATTTCTTCAGGAATTTTACAATCAATAGCTACTGAAGGTGATCTGTTAACTAAATAACAAGCAGTAGATATTGCCTCTGCGCACAACTCCTTTTGCAAGTTAGCATTGCTAATCATGCTTCTGGCTCTTTCCATAAGAGTCCGATTCATACGCTCAGCAACACCATTTTGCTGAGGAGTATAAACAGCAGTTTTGTGTCTAACAATTCCCTCATTCTTACAGTACTGTTCAAATTCACCTGAAGTGAACTCACCACCATTGTCAGTTCTTAAGCATTTAATAGATTTGCCTGTTCTTTTCTCTACCATTACTTTAAATTGTTTAAAGACATTTAATACATCATCTTTCCTTTTTAGCATATAGATCCAAACTTTCCAGGAGTAATCATCAATAAATGTTAAAAAATACAGTGCACCTCCATATGACATAACAAGGGAAGGCCCCCACAGATCAAAATGAATATAGTCTAAAACATCTTTACTATTATGATTTCCAACTTTAAACCTCTGTTTACACTGTTTTCCATACACACAGTGTTTACAAAAATCTAAATTCAAGGATTTCAGACCTGGAAGAGATTTAAGTTTCATCAATATCTGAAGACCTTTCTCGCTCATATGACCCAATCGTTGATGCCATAGACGAGTGCCTGCTTCTTCCTTTTCTGACGTAACCGCTACTTCACCGATCTGAGTACTTCCTTTTAACCTGTAAAGATTTCCGACCTTTTCTGCCTTCATAACCACAAGTGCTCCTTTCAAGACTTTCAAGATGCCATCCTGACCTATAAACTTATATCCATCTGAATCCAAAACTCCCAAAGAAATCAAATTTTTCTTTAAATCAAGTACATGTCTAACACTAGTTAATGTTCTAACTGTGTTATCATACATCTTAATCCTGATATCTCCCATCCCAACAGTCTGACATGACATATTGTTACCCATAAACACAGAACTACCGTTTACATTTTCATATGAGGTAAACCAGTTTCTATGTGGGCACATGTGATGCGAAGCACCAGAATCTAAGAACCAGCTATCTACACCTTGAGAGATATTACATTCAGGTGAAGTTTCATCTATCATACACAATTCTTCAACAGATAAAACTTCATCAATCATACTTGAATCGACCTGATTCGCTTCGTTCTTCAGGTTTTCGGATTCCTTTAGTTTCCAACAGTCCTTCAAGTGTCCAACTTTATTGCAGTTCCAACATTTCGCCTTACACTTCTTTCCTTTCGATTTCGATCTGGAAGTTCCCCTTGGTTTTTCTCCGCTTTCCTTTGAGCGTCCTCTAGCGACCATGGCTTCTGATGCAGCTGTTTCAGTGTTGGATTTCCTTCGTACTTCTTCAGACAGAAGCGCTCCGACGACTGATTCAAACTTCAAAGAATCAGCAGAGCTGAGACTGATTGAAGTTACGAAGTGATCCCATGATTCAGGCAGAGAACACAGCAAGGTTATGGCTTTATCTTCTTCCTGTATTTTGACTTCCATATCTGTTAATTGACATATTAGTGTATTAAAAACATTCAAATGTTCTGCAACGTTTGAAACTTCTTTCATTCGAAGACTGTATAGCTGTCTTTTCAGATAAATTTTTTTGGTCAATGACTTTGTCATATAGAGATTTTCAAGTTTTTCCCACAATCCTGACGCTATAGTCTCTTCAACAATGTTGAAGAGAACTTCATCTGCTAGACATAGCCGAATGGTACTGAGAGCTCGAGCATCCAAGTCCTCCCAGTCTGAAGTAGTCATGGTTGCAGGTTTTTTAGTCGACCCATCCAATGCCTTGTGCAACCCTTGTTGCACAAGCAGATCCCTAGCCTTCAGTTTCCAAAGAGAAAAATTGCTCTTTCCGATGAATTTCTCCACCTCGAATTTCGCATTCGACATCTTGGCCATTTTTTCTTTCCTAGGGTTTCAAACTTTCTAGGGTTTTATATTTCCTTCTTTTTTTTTAAAACTAAGGTGTATATCTCCTTATTTCTCCAAATAGAAAGAACCCTTAAAATTTTTCCTTTCCTTAAAAAAAAAAACTGTCTTCTTTTCCTTCTTATTTCACTCGAACTTTACTTTCACAGCTTTAAAAAAAAAATTCTGAGACAAAAATGTCTTCTTGTTTCCTGACTTTCTCACATTCACCACTTAATTTACTTTCTGAGGAAAAATAATTTCTGAGACAAAATAAAAATAAAATACCCGGATCAGGCTCTAGCAGCAGAAGGCAAGTGTATTCTTCAGCACGCACTTCCTCTCTGGTTTTATCAAGCAGCATGCAAGCAGGCACCCCTCCTCGATTTCATGCATAGACAATTGGTGGCAGCTTCTTAAAAAAACGGTTCTTCTACTCCAACGCACAGACAGGCTTAGCCTGCACAGCCTTAGCCCACACAGTCACACTCCAGCCCGCACAGCTTCTCAACGCACGCAGCCAACTCTTCTCAACTCACGCAGCCCGCACAGTCACACTCCAGCCCGCTCCAGCCCACACAGCTTCTCAACGCACGCATCCAACTCTTCTCAACTCACGCAGCCTACACAGTCACACTCCAGCGCTCTTGTCAATGCACGCACCACGCCACAGGGCTCTTCTCACGGCTTACGCTCCAGCCACAGCACCACGCCACAGGGCTCTTTTCATGGCTTACAGTCATGCTCCAGCCACACAGCATGCCACAGGGATCTTCTCACGGCTTATGCTCCAGCCACAGCACCATGCCACAGGGCTCTTTTCACGGCTTACAGTCACGCTCCAGCCACAGCACCATGCCACAGGGCTCTTCTCATGGCTTACAGCCCACCGCCACACGCACAGCCAGGTTCAACGCACGCACAATCTTCTTCACGCCAGCTTCTCACACGTACAGAATGCACAGCACAGACAGGTTCATGAAAACACAGCTCATTCACCTCAGGCCTCTTCACACAGGCTCTGATACCAATTGTAGAAAAAAAGACAGATGAAATAATGAAAGAAACAAGAACCCTGGCCAAGATATGAAACTAAATTTGAACTGAATGGATGTATTCAATTATGATTCTCCGCTCTGTTTTATTTCATGTGTATTACATTAGTTTTATATCATGACTATCGTTACATCTATCGTTACATAACCGACTATTCGGTATGCAACTGCCTAATTACAATTTACATAAAAAGTCATTACTAATTTGTTGTCAATACTAACATACAAGCATTTGAGAAGTGGGCAATTGATTTTATCAGACCAATTTAGCCACCTAGAAAGAAAACGGGTGCGTGCTACATCATCACTATGACAGAATAGTTAACCAAATGGGCGGAATCACAACCAGTAAAGGATTGTAGAGGGACTATGACAACAAAATTCTTATTTGAATATGTCTTAACAAGGTTTGGATGCCCGAAATTTTTGATGAGGGATAGGGGTACACACTTTCTAAATGAAATGATTAGCATGTTAACAGAGGAATTCTAGGTCTACCATTAGAAGAGTACACCACATCACCCACAGGAAAATGGGATAGTTGAAGCTTCTATCAAAATTTTGGAGAACGCACTAACAAAGATTTGTAATGCACAGTAGAACGATTAGGATGTGCGCGTACCTACAATATTATGGGCCTATAGGACAACCTGTAAGAAGTTGACAAGGCAAACATCGTTCATATTAGTCTATGGGGTTGAAGCAGTAATGCCTATGGAATACATGGTGCCTAGTCTGCACATAGCAGCTTTGACAGATATGGAAAATCGCGATGCCTTGGAAGAATGGCTTGCTCAACTCAAGGAGCTAGAGGAAGACCGATTTTTGGCAGGATTCCACCAACAAGTACAGAAGGAACGCGAAAAATCATGGCGCGATCATTATATCAAGCTTCGCACATTCAAGGTAAATGATCTTGTGTTGTTATATGATAGTAAGTTCATTAAATTTCGGGGTAAATTCCAGATGCATTGGTTAGGACCATATATTGTTGAGGAAATTATGGATGGTGGCAGATTTCAATGCATGAAGCTGAATGGGGAGCCCTTCCCAATAAAAGTAAATGGAAGTAGGTTGAAGCTATATCTGGAGGATCTTGTGCAACAACTATATGGCAACTTGATAGTTTTATGCTCCATGTAGTTACAAGTGAGTGCAAGATTATACACTACACTTCCCAGTTTGGAGGACAAGATAGCGAGCAAGTTGCACGAATATTGACAAGGATGCACTAGATGAAGTTGCACTCAGGACGTTGTGCGATATGGAAAGGTACACGCAGCCCAGCGGGAAAATGACCGTTGGAGTTACTATTCATGATTGCACGAAAAGAAAGCAATTAAGAGGAGTAGGGAGGCAGCCATTAAGGAAAAATATTTGAAGATCTGCCACCAAAGAAACATTTATTATTAGAATTTGGGGGGAACGATCGGATTTGAATTCAAATCCCCCTATAAATTGCGCATACCAGTCCAACAGAGAACACTTTGCATTCTGAGAATTGTTGGAGCATTTTGCTGTCTATTGTATATGAGTAGAGCATTCTAGGAAGAATTTGTGATGCACCCTTCATTTGTGAATTGTTCTGTAGTAGCCTCAAGAGATATTTATTGAGAGGATGACTATCACTAACCCCACCAAAGCCCTCAGTTCAAAAGCAGTTGTATCTGACACACCAGGTACCAAAGAATCTAGTATGGAGACTACACCTGTTGTGCCCATGATGTCGAGGTCGCTTAGACCAAAACAAATGATCACAAAAGAAAAGTAGCCCGTTATGAAAGAAAAGCAACCAGTCGTGAAGGAAAAACAAAAGAAGCTAGTGTTAGTGTGAATCTCACTGCGGAAGAATACAAAGCCACAGCCAAAGGGGATAAAGGACAAACAACCAGAGAAAGTAGTGGATTTATAGGAAGAGGAGTACCAAGGCATTGAATAAGTTGATTTCGTGGGCGTTGAGCCTTTCTCCATGCTACCTAAATACATGCCTTCGTGGAAGGGGAAAACTAAGGTGACTAAGGACCATAATTAGAGGAAATTCAAGGCATCCTCTCCCCTGCTGTCGGAGCATGTCATATTTGAAGGACCTAAGCTTGTGTGTATCCCACTGTTGAAATTGGAGGAGTGGGACATCGCGGATCAGGAAATTTTTTTGCATATGGTGACCCATAAGTATATGACAAAGATATACTATGACAACATAGGAGTTACACAATTAGAACCTATGAAGTGGGTTTGCGGCGTTGAGCAGGCGGGGCTACTGAATATGTTATTAGTACCACACTATCACCGCTCCCCTATCAATATGGTCTGTGTGTGCCAACTCCTCGTGCTGGTGCACGATTGTTGGCTTATTGTGGCCTGGCCCAAGTTCAGAGTTAAGTTAACCAAACAAATCCCGATGCTACTGGCCCTTTCGACAACAGTCCACAGAGCACGGATTGAGGTCTCACTCGAAGTAGTATGGGAGGGTGCTAGAACCAGGTTTCTGCACCCTGGAGATGTCTTATGAGTTCAAATGGTTTGCAGTCTGACCCTACGCGCACGTTCCTTCACGCACTTTCCCGTACCTCATAGCCAGATATATGGCCTTCGCGCAGCCCTACCCAGGGGTTGAACGTCGCACTCTGCATTATTACCCAAGACCTTACTATTATTCCAATGTTAGTTTATTATCCTAGCATACTTGCGTGCTTTAAGTTATACTTAACAACATAAACCATTCATACAGGTGCGTGTAGTAAATAAACAATATATTTGCAAATTATATCAATCATTCATTAACCCAAGAATAGACACAGAATTATAACAAAACTTCTCTTTATTAATTCCTTCCTTGTTTATAAACTCGAATTCACCCTGCGCACTCAGCTGCAGGGGTTTGCGCACTCAGTTGTGGACTACTAGGCCTCTTCGCACTTAGTTGCAGATCCTTCTCCTACTCTACGACCCAAAGACACACTTTACACTTCGACTCAGTCACTTGGACTCTTTTCTACTTCTTCCCTCCCCCTTTCACACTTAGAGCCTCACTCTATTTATACAATCCCATGGTCTGCGGACCATGGGTATGTCTATCCAGCCGACATTACATTACAAAAATAGGGCGGACAACCCTGTGACTCTATCATACTTTCGCGCCTCGCACCTACAATTCATGGAGCTTTACAACAAGATTCAGTCAAAACTTGGGCTTTGAGCCCCAAAACATGCCTTGGGGGATTCCATGCCCAACAAGCCCCCAACACAAACATCGTGACTTGTCATCGGGTCACACTATCAGCGCGACAATATTTGCATGGAGTCCCTCAAACTGTTCTCGAATTGCGCAAAGGTCAGCAGTGCACTGAGCTGCTGCTTGCTAGATCTGCTGCATACTCTGTTCTGAGACCTCTATGTCAGGAGTGCTTCTCTGCATCAATGTATTCATCCCCTCCATGTTTGTGAGCTTGCCTTCGATGTCTGCCATGATGGTGAAGGCCTCGCTGATCCAAGGCTGGATGCGCACTTTGAGGATTGCTTCCTTATGTTGTGTTGCATCCACCTGCTCCTTCAATGCTTTAGCCTATTGCATCCACACAAGCCTCTGGGTGAGGACCACCGTCTACACAGTTCCTCGGACACTGTCATATTGTTTTTGGAGTTCTCGCACCTCTATCTCTAAGCGTTGGATGTTGGGGTCTTCCTACAGAGTTGTGAGGACCTCAAGTGATTCTTCCAACATGTTGGTGTAGTCTCGCACTACACCTTCAATTTCCTCCAATCCTATTGTGATAGTGCTAGCATGTTGTTCTTTGACTTCCGAGGGAGTGGATGGGTGCGCCTTTAACTGCAGTTTGGTGATTTGAAGATTCAGCTCCAGTTGAACCTTTGTCATTTCCTCCCTGGCCTCGCAGACCCCTGTTGCTAACCTGTGGATCCGTACCTTTGCTGGTATATCTGCTGGGATGGCTGTAGAGTTGTAACTAGGGTCTCTTTCACCTCTAATTATCCCACATTAATAAGTCAATCCGTGAACGTCTTGTTATTGCAAAGAGTAACTCAATCCGAGGTTATTCATCAGAGTAATGCTTAGTAGTACAGCGTTCAGAAAATACAAGAGTAAACGGATACTAAACTATGACTAAATTACTTCAAAAGGATAAAATCACACAAGACAACTTATCAGTCAAGGGTGCGGAAGCGATAACCCATCCCTCTAGAAACTGATGGAAAGGAAATTAGAGCATGGACCATAGGTCTGGGAGCTAGGCAGCGACTGCTGAGGCTCACTATAGCCTTAGACCTTCTCTCACACCAAAGCAGTGAATGCAAGTAAATGGAACGGAAAAAAGTAAAATAGAACAGCAAATAGGAAATGGAACAACAAGTCTAAAATGGAACGGCAATAAATGGAACATCAATCAAAAGAACTAAGTCTCGCGAGTCAGAACCAAACTTGCTCTATTGAACCAAACTCACGCTCCGCAATGAAATAACAATCTTCTCTCTTAAGGCAAACTGGATGGAATGTACTTTATGGAACAACACTCATTGATGAATTATGGAACAGCAGTAATCGATCATATATGCACACCTCACACTAATATAGTAATTTGACAATTAAGGATAATACGACTATGTTTCCAAATATAATAACATCACTTTCGGATTCCAATAATCGGGATTTCAAATGAATCCAATAACAGTAATATTCAGTACAGACGCTCTGTAACAGAAATAGCTGGTTTAGACTAATAACATGCAATAAACTCTGAAAAGATTCAATCATGCACTGCAGAGTCACTACACGGATTTCCTGAAAGAACCATTAATGAATTAATCGTAGCAGAGCATGGAATAGCACATGAAAAGCATATCAGATTACCAAGCAATAAAGATAAGCAAACCACGCAGAAATCAAGTTATAATGATACAAAAGCAAGTGTCCTTCGGAGCCGGGCCCTTAGCTTCCAATGGTACACCGCCTTAGATTACTCCAGACGCAAAGATGAAATAAACACCAAGTATTTTATATTAACACATCAACAAACGTACAGTAAACCAGGTCTCAGTGAGACTCGATGATCAAAGTTTAGTCTGAAACTGAAAGTTACGAAAAAGTCCCTTTGCTTAACGATGCTGTTCCTTTTTATAAAAGTAACGGCGGGGATATCTAGGTAACAAAAATAAGTAAAACAACGATCCCTTAGGATCAAAGATCCTGAGGGATTCGCCAAGTTGTTAATCCTTTACTTTTCTTTCCCTTTTTCGTCGAATTTGTATCCCTTCTTCCTTTCCTGGGTTATTCTGCTTTGATTTGCTCGATCTCGTTTGCATCCGGTTCCCTTCTAGAGGGACAACAGTTATTCCTCCTCTGTCTTTCCCTTTTGAACGACAGCTCTTCGTTTCCACCTTTCCCTGCATAGAAAAATGACAATTATCAGCGATTAAGCTTTCCATGTTAATTCTTACACGTTTTATTAGAATTTTTATTTCTTTGAGTTCATAATGCAGAAAAGGTTACAAATGTTACTTAAAAGCCACTAAATTGTTTGTCAAAAGCATACCCTTCGAGTGCTCCACACACCCCCCTGCTTACCCTGTTTCATGCCCTCATGAAAACATTATAGTTGACATGCAAGGCGGTAAGAGAATAGGCCGGAGAGGTAACCTCGTGTGGAGGCCTACAACCGTGATGAGCAACTAGATCATCAAAGAACTGATTTATTTGACCTGCAGGCATTTCATACAAGGCCTGATATCCGGGTGCATGGTGCCAAATGATTGGACTATGAAATCGATACCCTAACCAGGATGGCCCTGCCTACAGAATACGCTCCCCATAAAGGTTCAATCGGTTGGCAGCCAGCTCAAAATTTTCGTATTTGAATGGTTCCCTGAGCTGGATGTTTGGGCTAGAAGTCCGGTATCGGAATTTTGCAGCATCGATGGCGAGGTCTTTAATAGTCAGAAAATATTCTAGATTATGTCGGATTAGGTCTTCGTGCATGGGTCCTAATATCTCCATGACACCCGGGGTCCTCATAAGGTTCCTATGTGCTCGCCATAACAGCACTGGGTCTCTAGGCTCGGTTCTCACCCACAAGTCTAGGCTATTTTCCTGTCTCTAAAAAGTGTTATAAGCTCTGAGCCATTTCAGCTGATTAACCCCAAATGAAACGAAGGCTTGCAATTGTATGTCACCAACAAAAGGGTCAGGATTTAAGTCAGTTTCCTGGTCTAGCACGAGGTTGTGCAAGTAAAATTCACACAATAATCTTTGAACCTTAATTCCATAATGCTTGCAACAATCTATGAAATCATTAACAATATTGATTTGGATAGGGGTACCCACCCTAACAGCTTTTATCTTTAATCGTAAATATCGTTCAAGCAAAAATAAAGCATAGTTTTTAGCAGGGGCCCTACAAGTCAGAACGTCATTATACAAAGAACACATAGTGTCCATCTGCTTAATAACAATATCTAATCGACGAGTTACCTTGGCAACCTTTTCTTGCTCCTTTTGCCATCCTTCGAAGGCCTGGCTCTCGGACTGACTAATATTCCGAAGTTGTTGTTCTAACTCTTCGTATTTCTCTTGGGGGACTGTTTGTTCTCTCAGCTGTTCAGCTTCTTGCTGAGCTTGCTTCATCATCTTGTGCAAGGTTCTTGTTTTTGGATCCTTTTTCCATAGAGCCGTAGAGGTCGGGAATTTTACCTGAACCTTTTTGTTATGCTGTTTGGAGTTCAGAACCCAAATTACCCTTGAGGGTGGTGCCTCTGTTTGGATCTTCTTACTCTCTTTTTCTTTCTTAACACGAATGAAAGGTTGTTGTGGTCCCCCTGTTATTGGAACATCTTCCTGTTCCTCTCCCTCAATTGGAATGGCAGTCAGTTCTTCAGTGTCAATTGGAATAGTAGTCTGTTCTTCAACGTCATCTGGAACAGCAGTCTGTTCTTCAATGTCATTTGGAATAGCAGTCTGTTCTTCAATGTCATTTAGAACGACAGTAGGTCTTCCAGCGGGGTTTTGACCAACAGAGTGGCTATAAGTCCTTCGTCTTCTTGTCCTACGGGATTTTGCTACAGTGGCCCTTTTTCTTTTCCTTTTGGTCCTTCATATCCTCAGGTTGGCATTTAGAATCCGAATTTGTTGTCGGAGCTGGGCTATAGTGTTCAGCAACCTCTATTGTTTCCTCCTTAATTTCTTGATTTCTATTGCCTCAGCAGAGGGTTCATGACTGGCCCTTAAATCTGCTCCTACTCCGTCTAGAATTTCTTCTGGTGTCTTGGGAACAGATTGTTCCCAATTGGTGTCTCTTATTTCCTCATCATGAATGGGCAGGTTTTCTTCTCTTGCCTTTTCTGCATGTGATTTCTCAAGTGTGTCTTCCTCCGGAGGTCCGTCAGGGAGGCCTGCTGGGCTGGAGGGTTGGCCATACTCCCCCATATTGGCCAGGATTGCAGCCAATTCATCTTCACCCACAGGGTCCCGCGGCAGGCTGCCCTCCGGCTGTACTACTTCCTCCTCTTGATTGGACTGCTCAGTGACTGCCTTGGAGTGTTCAGCTTCTGTTTCTGTTTCAGAGTGCTCGTCTCCCTCCTCGACTCCTTCTCCGGGCTGCTCAGCCTCGGCCCCAGATTGTTCAGCATTTTCTTCGGAAGGTCCTCCTTCTGGTTCTGGAGGTTCGTCTGTAATCTCGATTGGCTGGCTGGTGGTCTCATGGATCTTTTCCAGCCTCCCTCGTATCTGGGCTAGTCGGGCTGATTTCCTTGGTCTCTCAGGTTGTTCGGGTGTACTAGCAACATGTTTTTCTGCTACCAATTTTCTTCGTTTTTCTGGTCGTTCTGGTGTATTTGAAGAATGTTTTCGTTTTGAAGCAACATGTTTTTCTGCTGCCAATTCTCTGCGTTTTTTCTGATCGTTCTGGTGTGCTAGAGGAATGTTTAGGTTTTGGGGATGGTGCAGCCAATCCCCCCTCGATCATTGCAATGAACTCCTCCCAGCTGCTCTGCTGTTGAGTGAGACTATGGCTCACTATCAATCGAATCAATCCATGGTGGCTAACAACTGTTTCTACATGCTGTGCCTTTTTCAGGCTTCAGGCCGCATCATGCAATAATGAATTTAAGAGTGCAGGCAAATTTACAGAACATTTTTCTTTCAAAACAGCTAAGAGTTTAAGATGACGTGGTCTTACCACGTCTTTCCTCCCTTCGTAAGTGATGTAGCTCTGCACTATCTTTGCTAATTCGGTCCAGGGTTCTCCTAATGTTGCTGGCAGAACTCCCTTCCCCTTAACTGTCAAGCTTTGGCCTTCATCCTGGAAAATATCCATAATCTTTTGTAGTCTTTCTTTCTTCAGCATCCATACAGTTCCGGCAGCTGGTAGTCCCAAGACTTCTGAAATTATATCATCAGTGACCGCTATCTGTCTCTCTCTTACTATGGAGTAGTTCTCTTGCAGATTTTGCAGAAACTCCAACGCCATTGTTTCATTCGATTCTTGTAGGCGACTGAAATAATTCAGCCACCTTGCCTTTTCCAGGATGTCCCGGGTAGCAGCGGAGACTGTCAACTCCTGAGGTTCGCTTCGGATTGCCTTCCCCCCATGGTTCCACTCAGAATTCTCAATGGAACAGCAACTGCTTGTGCTGTTTGAGACACAGAGAGGGTGATCGTCGCAAGGTTTTGGAAAAGAACACAGAGTATGCAACAAAAAAAAGGATTGTGGATGGAAACTTTCGTAAAATAGAATTATCATACCGTTAAACCATGCCATACCTTCGTACATTATCTTCCCCGAATGGTGTGCTGGCACGTAATTCGTGGAGTAATGAAGTTACCTTCCCCCCCACGATCTGATAGGCTGTCCCAGCCATCAAATAGAGGAGCAACAGCCATTCTGAAACCAAGTCATAAAGGAACAGCATATGAAATTATGCCATGTTTTAGATAGACAACGAAATACCGAAATCGAGGCAAAAAGGTGGATCGCGTTTTACATAAGAGCCTGCGTGATATGATGCGAGGCAGGGGGATGGACGTCTGTCAAGCGTACGAAATCTCCAGCGGTCATTGTAAGTTCCGTTGCCATGATTGGGGGTAATGAGTGTTCATGCGATGTATACATTGGGACATAAAATATGATCTATTCATAGGATATAAGAGACAAAGAAGTATTGATATCATACCTATTGGTGTAACCATTACGACTTCAATACCATTAACAGAGCTCTGCTACCGACAGGTGTTCATAACCTTGGCAGAGTTGTTTATTTCACCCCCGGAACCATGATCCTTTGTGTGTATTTTGAAGAGTATTTTGTGAAAATGTAGGCCATTATGCTGGCTTGATAACCAGGTAGCCATAATGCCATTCACAAGGTAGGTGCGAAACGTGGGCATGCCTGCTCATGATGAGACCCCCTGTTCCAAGGTCTGTTTATTTAGTGTACCTTTGGACCATATCCCTGGTGTGGTGGCCATAATGGGAATGCCACTTTGCTTCCATCCTTATGATCATGGTAGGCTGGCTCTCGATGAGACCCCCTATCCTGCATTTGACAATTGATAATCCATATTTACTTTTTTTTTCTTTTTGCAGAGCACTTTTTCTTATTTATTTACACATAAGGGTGGTTCAGCACTCCTTAAGAGTGGGGAATGGTGGAAGAAGTCTTATCATCCCAACAGGAAGATATAAATCCTCTTCTCTTATCCCTAAGTAATAATCAAAAAAAGATTTTTTTTTTAGGGAAATCGTCATGATAAAGATCACCAACCAGAGCAACGGTAATAAGACAATGACAACGAAGATGAGAAGTAAGTGTGTCCCTCCTCTTGTCCTCTTATCAATACTAGGCCTTATAAAGATAGTGATCTATGATCCACTGACTTCTGTATGTCATGATTTATTTTCGCATAGCTGTATCTTAAAGACTGGAGAGAACATGGGCGAAAAGCATCCTCAATATCATCAAAGAGAGAAAAAACATGCCGATGGTGTTCCTTTTGAAAAAGGAATAGCAGAGAAGAATCCATGCAAACAAATACTTGAGATGTCGTTTCTTTAAAAGGAACAGCAGAAGAGCAAAAATGTTGTTCCTTTTGAAAAGGAACAACAGAAGAGCAAAAATGTTGTTCCTTTTGAAAAGGAACAACAGAAAATCACGAATGTTGTTCCTTTTGAAAAGGAACAACAGAAAATCATGAATGTTGTTCCTTTTGAAAAGGAACAGCAGAAAATCACGAATGTTGTTCCTTTTGAAAAGGAACGGCAGAAAATCACAAATGTTGTTCCTTTTAAAAAGGAACAGCAGAAAATCACAAATGCTATTCCTTTTGAAAAGGAACAGCAGAAAATCACAAATGTTGTTCCTTTTGAAAAGGAACAGCAGAAACACAACAATGATGTTCCTTTTGAAAAGGAACAGCAGAAACACGCAAATGTTGTTCCTTTTGGAAAAGGAACAGCAAGGACACGCAGAATGCAAAAATCAAAATGAAAAAAAAAGAGAAAGATCAGTAAAAATGTTAAGAAAACATATATACAAAAAATTATGTACAAGTCATAGAAAAAATGAATTCCTTACTGAATTATAGGTGAGGAAGATTTTGCTTCCTCTCCTAAGATTTCCATATCAGTGTCTCGACGTAGCTGCTGACAGAAGGATTCCCGAGTGAGTGGCTTGCGATAGAAACGAACTCGGTGGCCATTTACCTTGAATTCATATCCAGAACCGTCGATTGTGATCAGAGCGACGGTCCCATTATCATGTACTTTCTATATTCCGTATGGTCCCAACCAACGAGTTTGAAGTTTCCCTGGGAAGTCCTGAAACTGAGAGTCATATAACAGAGCCCAGTCTCCTTCGTGAAAGACTTTGTTCTTGATGAGTGCATCATGCCATTTAGCTTGCTGCTGTTGAATAAGTGCTGTATCCTGTAATGCAGAGAGCCTGATTTCATCCAATTCATTAATCTACTGTAATCGATTGATTTGTGCCTCACTTAGATCTAGGCCAACTTCTTGTGCAGTTCGTAGCGTTTGGATTTCGAATTCTATGGGGAAAATAGGTTGTTTTCCAAACACTAATTGATAGGGTGAATAACCAGTGGTATTCCTCCATGTGGTTCTATAAGCCCACAGTGCTTCAGGTAATCGGGCAGCCCAATCACGCCTATGTGACGCAATGGTTTTTGTTAAAATTGATTCTATTACCTTGTTGCTACTTTCTACTTGCCCATTCGCCTGCGGGTGATATGGGGTAGTAATTTTATGCTGGACGTGATAATTGTTAAGTGTTGCAGCTAATTTGTTTTTGGCAAATTGTGGTCCTCCATCTGTAATTATTTCTCTCGGAAGGCCATAACGTACAAACAAATGGAACAGGAATTGTATTACAGAATCTTCTGTAGCTCTAGGCAACGCTTCAGCCTCAACCCATTTGGTGACATATTCTGTCGCCACTAAGATATATGTTCTCTGATTTGATGATGGGTTGATGGGTCCAACGAAATCAAGAGCCCATTGCTCAAATGGCTCAATGACTAATTGTGGCCTCAGAGGCATTTCATCGGCTTGACCAGGTCGTCCTGCTCGCTAGCAACTGTCACACGCTTGGACAAATTTCTTCGCATCTTTGAAAATTGTAGGCCAGTAGTATCCTTTCTGCAATACTTTATGTGCTGTTCTTTTTTTAGCAAAGTGTCCCCCACATGGTCCGTCATGACAGGCTTTTAAGATGTCGAAAATTTCATCTTCTCGAATACATCTCCTAATTTGCATGTCTGCCCCTGTGTGGAACAAATAGCCCCCAATCTATGAAAATCGAGTACTCTTCTGAACAATCTGCTTACGTTCATTAGGGGTTAAGTGTTTTGGTAGCTTACCTACTGCAAGGTAATTGGCAACATCAGCATACCAAGGTGTTTGAACAGCAACAGCAAATAGATCCTCATCAGGAAATTGATCTTCCACTGCTACTGCTTCAATTGATTTTGGTATTCGTGAGAGAAAATCGGCTACAGGGTTTTCCTTGCCAGGTCGATCCTTGATTGTGATATCGAACTCCTGCAATAAAATCAACCATCTAGTTATTCTAGCATTTGTAACAGGCTTATTTGCTAAATATTTGGTAGCAGAATGATCTGTATATAAAATAACGAGATAGCCTGTGATATAATGTCTAAACTTATTGACAGCATGTATTACAGCCAGGAATTCTTTTTCAGTGACAGTGTAATTTAATTCAACAGGGGATAAATTTTTGTTGATATAGTAGATAGCATATGGTTTTTTATCCTCTTCCTACCCAAGGACTGCACCGTTTGCTATATCTGAGGCATCAGATGAGATTTGGAATGGTAAATTCCAGTTTGGTCCTCGAAGGACTGGAGCTGTTGATACAAGCTTCTTTAATTCCTTGAAAGCACGGTCGCATTTTTCTGTCCACAAGAAATCAACATTACCAGTTAGTGCATATAGAGGTGCAGCAATGTGTGAATAATGTTCTATAAATCGTCTATAATACCCAGAAGATCCAAGAAAGCTACGTACCTCTATTTGAGTAGTGGGGGTGGGGATAAGAAAAAGTATTTGAATTTTGGCCGGGTCTACCTGAATGCCAGCTGCTGAAACATAGTGTCCTAGAATGAGCCCTTCAGTGATCATCATATAACATTTTTCGTGGCTTAAGCAAACCCTGGTAGCAGTGCAACGTTGTAGGACTTTTTCTAGAGTGTCTAAAGCTGGATCAAAATCATCTCCATATGGTGTAAAGTCATCCATGTACACCTCAAGTCCATCATTTATTAAATCTGCAAAGATGCTAAGGACAGCCCTTTGGAATGTTGCAGGAGCATTACATAGGCCAAAGGGTAGAACTGATAGGCAAACATTCCCCAAGGACAGTTAAAAGTAGTTTTATCTTGGTCTTCAGGGGCAATCTGATCTGATTGTACCATGAAGCCATCCAGAAGAAAGAATTTCTTTTCCTTTTTTAAAGTGTCCAATACTTGGTCTATGAATGGAGAGGGAAGTGATCTTTCTAGTGTGGCTTTATTTAACTCCCTGTAATCCACACAAATCCTCCATTTCCCATTCTTCTTGGGTACCACCACAAGCGGAGAGACCCATTTACTATCGGAAATAGGATAGATGAAATTAACATCTAAAAGTTTCTGAAGTTCAGCTTTTACAACATCTTTTAGATGAGGG
This sequence comes from Pinus taeda, assembly GCA_000404065.3. Classification (NCBI taxonomy): domain Eukaryota; kingdom Viridiplantae; phylum Streptophyta; class Pinopsida; order Pinales; family Pinaceae; genus Pinus; species Pinus taeda. The sequence goes on from APFE031217735.1 coordinate 83,809, forward strand.
TTGAGTCTTCTTTGCGGTTGACGAACAGGTCTTGCATCTTTTTCTATATAAATGTGGTGGGTGCACAATTGGGGATCAATCCCTTTCATATCAGGGTAATCCCACGCAAATGCTTCTTGATACTTTTGTAACAGATGGACGAGATTTGTTTCTTGGTCCGGTGTGAGGTTGGCGTTGATATTTAGAGTCTTTCCCGGTTCAATTTCCACTACTTTACTGTTGGCAACAGCAGTCACATGTATTGTTTGGTCATGCGCATCTTTCAAAGGATCTTCTTCTAGTTCACTATCAAATGTTGCTTCTATCATGAAACACTATGTGTGAGATCTAGATTCAGTTTGACTAATGAAATTATTGATGGCATCGTCTTCTGTTTGGTCTTTAAAATCTAGAGCCTTCTGTACAGTCAATGGGGATCTGATATTGTCAGTAAGGTATGACACAGGGTGCTGGTTAGTTTTTATCATTGTAAAACTTGGCTGTGCTGGAGGGTATAGAACTAGATTTTTAATATCTGTTCCTCTAGTTATAGTCATGTTTCCTTGCCGGCAACCAATGTAAGCATCGACAGTAGCAAACCAAGGTCTACCTAAAATTAGCGGACATCCATCCAGTCGGGTTTTTGGATTAATTATCAGGAAATCGGTTGGGTATTCCCAGGAATCTACAGAAACCATGACATCGTATAGAGTACCTTCCGGTCGAACTACAGATCGGTCTGCCAATTCTAACAAAGTAGAAGTAGGTTCTACCGATGTAATGTCGAGCTTTTGGCAAGTAGAGGTTGTCAAAATATTAACTGCAGTTCCTAGATCAACTAAAGCATTAGTCTGGGTCTGACCATAGATTTGAACAATTACGATTGGATTTCCGGGATCTTCATATTTAATGGGTGTCTCCTTTCCTGATAACAGGTCAGATAAAGTATCGACTGCTTGGACTCTTGGGTTAGTAGTTGCATTCCTGCTTGATTTTTTTATGCACAATTCTTTTATAGTTTTTGCGTATATAGGGATGTCTTGAATGGCTTGGAGGAATGGAATTCTTATGTGCATATTTTGTAACTCTCCCAGAATGTCAAAGTCTGGATATTGTATAGGTCGTGGTATGACTAATCGTTCCGGGAAGGGAGGAGAGGATGTACTTGCTTGATGATGGGTCTGCTCCTTATTTACACCCTCTTGTTGTAACGACTGTTCTATTGGTAACTGATCTTCAATGTGAACTGTTTTATCTCCCTGTGTTTCTATTATATGTCCAAATCTTAATTGAAGATCATTGCACTCCCTCAAGTCAGGTCTGATTTCTGATGATTCCATGATTTGGAGGGATTGGACCGGTCTATTATTTGGATTGGGATTGGGTTGGGCTGGGAGTTGCGGTCTCAGATTAGACTGGGGGTTTTGTTGTAAAGCTGGCAGAGTCGGTTGAGGGAGTGGAATAGTTCCTGCTGGTTGATATGTCGATTTTGGCCAGTTTGTCTACCAGGGTGAACCTTGTGAAGTAGGGGGAATCCATTGTGGAGGATATGAGTTATTTTGCCAATATGGTGGGGCGTAAGGAAAATTCGGCCAGCCAAATTGGCTTGTCTGATTCATCCACGGATTTGGAGAAGGAAACGGCTGTGATTACCAGTTCGAAAATGGGGGTTGAGATTGGTTTTGCCACATACTATATTGCTAAGCATTATACTGCGGAGGCTGGAAAGAAGAAGTTGGGTCTGAAAACATACCAGATTGCCTTGGTTTCCATTGGCGACGCTGGTTAATGAAGTATGCTGATTCTGGCTCTTCTTCTGCTTCCTTATATACTGCCTTCAATCCAGGAAGTGAGGGGCAGCTCTCAGTAAGGTGATCTTTTGTACAGATAGAACATGTTTGAACTGCATCCAGTGGACATTCCTTGTGGCTATGTTTTCTTCTACATCGGGGGCAGAAAATCGCCAAATTTTGTTCTGGCTCCATCTGCTTCTGTTTAGCCTGCACAATATCAAGTTGTGTAGTTAATGTCCCCAGAATATCAGTTTTAAAATTTTCTAATAAATTTCCAAGTTCTACACGTGTTACTCCTTCTATTGATATTTTGTTATCTCTGACAAACCGATCATATTCTGCTGGTTTTATCCTTGTGCTGCCTCTCAAACTCTTGATACATAAATCAATGATGTCAGCAAAATTCTCTTGATAAATATCCCCTTTTCCCATGATATTTAATGTTTCAATCCACTGTTCCTTCATGCCTCTGATCAATGCAGTTTTTAACACATTATCAGGCAGAGGTAGTGATGCATAGGGAGATCTCTATAAATTATACTGAAAACGTTCTACATATTCCTCTAATGTTTCATTTGGTCTAGCTGTCATTTGGAATATTTCATCTTTTAATTCTCTAGACCCACAATAATCCTGATATTTCTTTAGGAAAGATTCTTTCATTTGTTCCCAGTTATTTATGACTCCACCACCTAAACCCGTAAACCATCTTAAAGCCGCCCCTTTCAAAGTGGAGGGGAACAATTTTAATTTCTAGGGGTCAGTGGTGTAATTATATCCCCTGCATAGCACATCAAATTCAAATAAGAATGCATCGGGGTCCTCTGATGTAAGTCCGTGAAATGTAGGAATGTGTTGAAGAGGGATTGCTTTCATGGGCGCATTTGCCGCGGAATCCACTATAGGATATTGCAATGTAGAAGTTTGAGTATTTGGTTGATTCTACGCCATGGGATCGAATATATGCCAATAACCTTCCGGGATTTCTAGGAGGGTATTCCTAGGCTGAGAAGGAATGACCTTGACAGGGATTGTTTTAATAGCACTTCCCCTATATGGAATTTCTGTCTGAGGAAATAGGATGTCTTCAATAATAATTTTTACTGTGCTCCCCTTATCTGGGCTATTTAATAGCTGGATTATCCTAGGAGGAGACCTTGGCTCCCCTACTTCCCCTGTTTCCCCTTCTCCTTCATAAAGATTGCTTAGATTCCCTTCCTGCAGTCGTTCTGGAATAGAATTTTCAATTTCTTGAAAGTCATGTTCATCAGTCTGACTATGCACCTCAGCAAAGGCTTCAGATGGTGATGTTGTAGCTTGAAGGGAGCTAGTAGGCTGTTTAGAATTGATCTTTCTGGGGCCTACTGATGGCTGAGATTCAATTTTCTTATAGATTTCGTCTATGAAGGTTTTTCGGCCAAGGGTCACTGACCCTTTGGATTTTTTGGGTTTGGATGGAGGTTTGATATTCCTTTCTAGATTTTTCTGCTTAGTCATGCACTCTAATAAACTACTAAATCCTATTCAACCAGCAATTCTGCTAGGAGAGTGGACGGTGGAGCAAGGCTTTTACATGCTCCATACGCAGGTTCTTACTTTCCATTTTTAAAATCCAACTCTCCCCTAGCAGATTTGCACACTACTCTGTAAAAGACAAATGGCTATACTCTTTCCCCGGCAACGACGCCAAAATGTAGAGTTGTAACTAGGGTCTCTTTCACCTCTAATTATCCCACATTAATAAGTCAATCCGGGAACATTTTGTTATTGCAAAGAGTAACTCAATCCGAGGCTATTCATTAGAGTAATGCTTAGTAGTACAGCGTTCAGAAAATACAAGAGTAAACAGATACTAAATTATGACTAAATTACTTCAAAAGGATAAAATCACACAAGACAGCTTATCAGTCAAGGGTGCGGAAGTGATAACCCATCCCTCTAGAAACTGATGGAAAGGAAATTAGAGCATGGACCATAGGTCTGGGAGCTAGGCAGCGACTGCTGAGGCTCACTACAACCTTAGACCTTCTCTCACACCAAAGCAATGAATGCAAGTAAATGGAACGACAGAAAGTAAAATAGAACAGCAAATAGGAAATGGAACAGCAAGTCTAAAATGGAACGGCAGTAAATGGAACAGCAATCAAAAGAACTAAGTCTCGCGAGTCAGAACCAAACTTGCTCTATTGAACCAAACTCACACTCCGCGATGAAATAACAATCTTCTCTCTTAAGGCAAACTGGATGGAATGTACTTTATGGAACAACACTCATTGATGAATTATGGAACAGCAGTAATCGATCATATATGCACACCTCACACTAATATAGTAATCTGAAAATTAAGGATAATACGACTATGTTTCCAAATAGAATAACATCACTTTCGGATTCCAATAATCGGGATTGAACAGTAATATTTAGTATAGACGCTTTGTAACAGAAATAGCTGGTTTAGACTAATAACATGCAATCAACTTTGAAAAGATTCAATCATGCACTGCAGAGTCACTACACGGATTTCCTGAAAGAACCATTAATGAATTAATCGTAGCAGAGCATGGAGTAGCACATGAAAAGCATATCAGATTACCGAGCAATAAAGATAAGCAAACCACGCAGAAATCAAGTTATAATGATACAAAAGCAAGTGTCCTTCGAAGCTGGGCCCTTAGCTTCCAATGGTACACCGCCTTAGATTACTCCAGACGCAAAGATGAAATAAACTCCAAGTCTTTTATATTAACGCATCAACAAACGTACAGTAAACCAGGTCTCAGTGAGACTCGATGATCAAAGTTTAGTCTGAAACTGAAAGTTACAAAAAAGTCCCTTTGCTTAACGATGTTGTTCCTTTTTATAAAAGTAACGGCGGGGATATCTAGGTAACAAAAATAAGTAAAACACCGATCCCTCAGGATCAAAGATCCCGAGGGATTCGCCAAGTTGTTAATCATTTACTTTTCTTTCCCTTTTCGCCGAATTGGTATCCCTTCTTCCTTTCCTGGGTTATTCTGCTTTGATCTGCTCGATCTCGTTTACATCTGGTTCCCTTCTAGAGGGACAACAGTTATTCCTCCTTTGTCTTTCCCTTTTGAATGGCAGCTCTTCGTTTCCACCTTTCCCTGCATAGAAAAATGACAATTATCAGTGATTAAGCTTTCCATGTTAATTCTTACACGTTTTATTAGAATTCTTTATTTCTTTGAGTTCATGAAGCAGAAAAGGTTACAAATGTTACTGAAAAGCCACTAAATTGTTTGTCAAAAGCATACCTTTCGAGTGCTCCACAATGGCCAGCTCCGAAACGCTTTGGCAAGTGTTGTCTATCACCTGTACCAGCTGATGATTTTGCGAAACCAATTTGTTGTGGATCCGATTGCGAGGTTGGTTGAAAGGGTACCAACCTGAGGGGGGCGTGCCTGTAACTCCTACAACTATGCTCTGAGGGCCCCCAACACAATCTCATTCTCTTGCATGAAATCTTAGAGAGCCTCATTGGTGACATAGCGCACCATCTCGCCAATGTCATGCAAATAACCCTCGATTAGGGTGATCAGGTCAATGGACAATTTTGAGGCCTTGACCTTCTTCACGACCTTGCCCGCTCTACTAAGTGCTAGTGCTTCAGCTGTGTTGATGCGGTTTGTGGGTCCGTGCCTCCTTCTATTTCTACTTCCTGCCCTTGCAAAGGCATTGTTTGGCCCTCACCCGCCTTCACAGCTACTTCCTGTACTGCTGCTACTACTACGACCTTTTCCTGCTTAGCTGCTTTCTATGCTGCTACCCACACTTCTACTGCTATTGTTTCCCTCGTTCATTTTTCGGTCAACTACGCGATGCGCAGCTTGGCCTCATCTTTCTTCTTTTGCGCTTCCTATTTCTCGATTTCTACAATGTTTGGGGCGCACCATTCTAATGGCCATGCCTCTAAGACATTGAAAAGGGCATCGTCGGTGGCCACAAAGGGTAGCTTCCTCCACTGTTTAGTCGGGTCCTTGCACACCCTGATATATATGTTATGCATGTATGCCTTAAATTCTACAAAACTCTGCAGACTGTTGTAAACCATGGGTGACAAACGTAGCTTATGATTGATCCACATCTGAGGTTCTTCTCCATGAACACCTAGAAGATCTTGTTTTCACGTATCCTTTTAGCATCCTTCATGGCCCAGAGCAAAGCATACTTTGCAGCCTTCGGTAAATCTCTGTCAATTATGGGAAATTGACTATACTCTGGCAATTCCCTAGCTACGAGCACTATGGACAACAACAGCCATGCATAGTGGAAATTTTTGCCCTGTTCTTGGGCTTCGCAGCAATTCTCTAAAAATTTGTGCAGAGGAATTTAGACCAGTTAAACTGGACCCCCTCTGCGCATTTCTCGGCCAGTGTGACCACCGACGCAAGTATCTCATCTGTGCGACACTTGTGCATAACTTTTCCTACGAGGATTTGGGTTGCCATGCGTACTTCTTTGTCCTTGATGCTGGAGATGGCATAGCCCCTCTTCCTCTTTTCTAGCTTGTACTTTTTCTTCATGGCCTCCGTGATGGCCAAATCACTACCCTTCCCTTCCGATATGGCCTCGAGGTTCTCTCCTTTGTATGGAAGCTGGGAGACATGATGAATCAAGCCTGTCGTGATGGGGATGGGCTCCTCCAACCATAAACACCCATCATGCACCAGGAAGAGTAGCTGCCTAATGACGAAAATGGTTATTGGGGCGTGGTGGAAATGCGGCACCCAGAGTAGGTTCAGCAGCCCAGCCTTTTCCACTCCACTCAACCACTTCTGTGGATCTAATGTTGTCACCCCCCTCATGGTGTTCTACAATGAGGTTTTGGGTCTCAAGGTGAGGGAACTTTTCGTGGTTCACAAGGTCCCAATCTTCAAATTTCAGGTTGGGCACGTGCCCCAAGTGTGTACCTTCAAGCATAATGCCATTTCAAAGGAGCAAGGTCTGGAGAGAGCTCTTCATCTCATCCAGGTCCTTTGGCACTTTGGCCTTCCCTTTTCATGGGGGGACATAGGCGGGCAGCTTTATCACAGAGTGCGTAGGCTGAGTATCCACCTCCATGCCTTCATCTTCTTCTTCTACAATGATAAGATCCTGCAGATCTTCTTCTTCTTCATCTATTTCTATGGTGACGGCTTTCCCCTTCTCCTCCATCAATAGTTTGCTGCGTAGCGGGTTTTGCGGGGACACGCATACGGGAGCCATTACTTTTTTGTCCTTCTTGGGTCTTGGCATGTGTGGTGATTTTGGGATTTCTACCACAATCCTAGCACCTTCTGGAACATCCCCCATAGTTAGGGCCTACACAGCGTCCTCGGCGGTCACTTCTGCTATCTCCATACCATCCTTAGTTGTTGCCATTATATCTGTGTAGCAATCTATCACTCACAAATTTAGGGGCTTAATCAACACTTGGCTCACATCAATCAGGGTTCCTTCTCAACTGCTCAATTCACAAATGACCAAGTCTTGTTTGTTGGGTAGCCCTTTGTATTTTATAGCACTTTTGGAATTTGAATTCAACCATTCACCCCAAATCCGGTTCATTAATGCTCCCTTGGTGGCAGATTTTCCTAGATTTTGCCCTTAAATCATGTCTTAATTGATTGCTTCCCACTCCATTTGGCCTCAAGTCGAGCATCCCATCATGAATAGTGACTTCAACGGTCACTTTCTGGCCAACCCACATGGCAATGCAACCCCCCGTGCACGGTCGCAGACCTTGTGACTCTTTGCTTCTATGTGCATCTCCAATATTGCGCAACTCCGGGGCAGAATAGTTTATAGTCCCGTGCTCCCTTGCAACTACCTGGAGTACTAATATTATCCTTCCCTTGGCTAGTCAGGTGATTGCCCCACCTATAAAAAGTTTCATCCGATCATTCATCATGTTGCCTGAAGAACCTCTACCTTTTACTATTATGGTCGGCATCGCGTACTTTATTACTTGCAACATACTACCTAGTCATTATGCTTAGCAATATGCAATCCAAGCCAAGGCATCAGACTGATCAATTCATGGAAATAGGCCTTAACCCTGTCATCGTGATCGCATGCACCCTGCTTTACCATTCTGGTCATTTTGCCGAGAAAATATTTCTTTATCTCGTCCTCCATCTTCTTGACTTCCACATCCATCAAAGTGCTTTTATTCCTTAATTGTTCCCTTTCTTCTTCAAGTTTGTGGAGTCTAAGGTTTCCCTGTTGGATTTCTTCCGCAAGTCCCATGCATTTTGTTTCATGCGGCTATGTGATCCCTTCTTTCTGGGCTTAGCGAACCATCATATCTACTAGTGCTACTATGCGCGGACTAGGCTTTGGATGCTCCATAGGTATTACAGCATTCGCTTCATACTTCAGCTTCGGAAGTGCCCACGTGGTTAGGGTTTTGCACATGGTCTTATAAGCCTAGAGAACCGCTGGTACTCGTAGGTCCCGGTAAGTTGATTTCACATGGTAGACCGTGTTCAGTGCTTCGCGTACTTTGTCAAAAGCTTTTGCATGAATATGCTTCTATGTGCTTGGTATTACCATACTTCCTGGTCCCAACCAGAGGGGTCGTTCACACCATTTTCTTGCCCGCTCCTACTTGTCGGTCATGTTTCCTATCATGAGGATGGTTTACATTTGTAAAGGTTGTGCACCATACACCTGTACCCATCTGGAAAGGTGGGCGCACGGGTTGTTTCATCTGTCATACTCGGCTTTCATCCACATCTGAGGCTTTCCAAACTGCATGCACATCATCCTTTTGCATTCATGCCAGTCCTCAAAACTTCTTTGATGCGTACCCCACCATCTTGTGGGCGTAGCATGCAGTACCCATTTCAGAGCGTCGAACCATTGTTGTTTTGATACTTCTCTTTCAATTTTTTTTAGGAAATCTTCCACCTCACTCAACTCGTCATACATATGCAGATCCCTTACCTTTGTTGCCATGCATCGCAGCAACCTTTTCATCATGTTACAGTTGAGCGTGGTTACCTCGTGTAACCGGTACTACCACCATTCTATTTCCTCGTTCGAATCTGAGGTGTAGGAGCTTTCACGCTCCCATAAGATCTTGCCATCCGTGGTTGGATTTACCCATTCCTGCTCCCACACAGTTATCTTGTAGATGCAGTCTAGAACGTCATCACTATCATAGTTGCGCATTGGCTTTTTATAGCGTGATCCTTCCGCATGGTCTAAAGCTACCACTATGCGCAGTGACTTTTTTTCAAAAGTCATCTTACGCTTCTTTAGATTTATCACTCCATTCATGTCAATGGCCCACTCTATTCCTAGTAGCGGGGGATAGGAATTTTTGTCATCAAAAATCTCTATCACTTTGAAATCTGTTAGCACACTCGCTCCTTCGATATCTACCGTTATTCCCTACTATCTTCCCATAGGTAGGATCTTTTTCTAGTTCTCCATTCGCAATTGAATAGGAGACCATTGTAGCGCAGGCCTGCCCATGCGCTCCCACATCTGCTTTGTAGGATGTTCACATCCAATCCTAGATCCAAAATCACTTGATTCATTTCATATTCCCCGACCTGTGTAGTCAATCTAATCTCTCTTCCTATTCGCGTTGTGTGCTTCTCGAGCTTTCGGGCTACGCGTGATTCTCCTGGTGTGGTTCCAGTACATCTAGTGATGATTTCTTGCAGTCCCTTCATAACTTTGTTGTCACGCAGTAGCTTCATGGATGTCTCCAAAAATCTAGTGAGAATTGATGTGTCCATTTCTAGTTCCAGTTTGTCTCTACTTCCTGAAGTGGAGGCATCCGCGAAGCTCTTCTTAGCTTCCATAATGTCTCCTTAGCATGCTCTAAATCAAATTTTGGTTCCTTTGTTGGAGCCTTGCGAACCCAGGCACTCTCTTCAGGCTGCTTGCCTTGGTCATCTCCTATCATGATACCACTTTGGAGCACGATATTTACATTTCAGTCTTCCTCACACAGCTAAGACCTCATCATTTGCAGGTTCTGGGTCAGGGGAGGTTGGAGTGCTCCTTTATCGCGCAACCTCGCTATCAGCGTCGGAGAGTCCCCCCTCTCATGATCAAATTGGGTACAATATAAGCATGATGGTCTCGTTGGATTTGTATAATCACGAGCATAATTCCCTAGCCCTCCGCAATTAGAACATATTAGCTGTCTGCGACCTCTTCCTGGTCCCATTCCACCTCGACCTCGTCTGCACCCCTCAAATCCAATGCACACCATCCCTACATTTTGATCGAGGGTCCATGTTTCATTCTGAACTCTATAGGTAGGAGTCTAATCCATCATCAATTCATAACTTCTATAGGTGTGCTCATCATGGCCTATTGACCTGCAGAAATTACAGAACAACTGTTGGGAATTCTGTGTATACTTCTATAATATATGGCAGTTATCTGTAACATGATTCCTTCCTATTTGACAAATCACACATCATAATGCAGGCGCCACACTCAGTCCTATTTGTGCCTCTGGTCTCAATGGCATTGGTCCTCCTCCCGCCAGGTAGTTCGTGAACACTGGAAAATGATCCTTGTCATGTCCTTGGCCTTTGCACTTCACGAACCATACCTCCCCACGCGCTTCTGGGCAAGTCGTCCTGTCTCGTTTCAAACAATGCATCTCAAGGCACAAGTTTTTCAACTGCACATGGATCTATTGAACTCCCAAGTTAGGATCATGTATTTGGGTCTCGTGCAGTCTCATTGCGATCACCAAGGCCTCGGCCTGAGTGGTTAGCTTTTGTTGTGATAACGCGTTCCTTCGATGCGGCATTAGTGATGCTACAAACCATGCATAGTGTTGCCCACCCATCAAGGTCATATTGCCTTCACGAATTGTACACTTCAGTCTCTAATCCAGCTTCCAAGGGGTCTCGCCTAGAAACATCACGATTTCCTTAAATCCAATGATCGATTATGTCTCTGATTTTGGCCTGCTAAATTCCTTGTTTAGCCCAGCTTGGATATTTGTGATCCTTGCTTTCAAATTGTCATTGTAATTCTTAATGTACCAAGTCAATGCACGATCCTGCAGAGCACTGACCAGCAATGCTTTCTTTATATTTTCATCCGTGACTCCCTCTGCTTCCCATACAGCCCTTACCACGAATCAAAACTGGTCTGGATCTTCATTCCCTACTCCTTTGAACACTGAAATCTTTATCGAGCTTGCCATATTGAACTGTGGTGGTGGTGGAGATGGTGTGGGAAAAGACGAGGGTGAAGATGGTGAAACTGGTAGTGGTGTAGGTGGGAGTGGTATGTGTGGAATTCATTGCTTTATCAAACTAATCGTGCTTCTTTGTGAAACCTTCGCAAGCTCTTCCTCACTTTCTTGTGGAGGTGAAATCAAGGGGCTAGTTTCTAGCTCTGTGCTACCTTCATTTATGTAGATCCTCCCACTTCGTGTAGCCCCAAACATCAATTTATTTGCATAACCCACTTTTCACACAGTAGAATTTTAATCCAAGTGTTCAAAGATTTAACGTACTTACCTCATGGTCCTTTCAGGAAGTGTCATTCCGCCTCGCTATAGCTAACTGAAGTATCTACTGCGTACTTGGTGATAAATCCTCCTATAATTCGATTGAGCTAGTGATCCACTGCACGCGATCTTACCTTTTGGTGCTTCTAGTCTGTGCACCAACTATGGAGTCCACACAATAGGTTTGTTGAGCCTACACCTTCCTTGACTGTCTGCTAGCTTCACGATCCACTCGTATAACTCAAAGGGGAAGGATGCAAAGAAAATTTCATGGATTTCCGTATATAAGTAGTAATCTAACCACTCTTTCTTTGATAATTGTGGATTCTTGTTTTCTTGTGCTGTGAACCCATGAATTTTTCTGTCCAACCACTCTTCAATTCCTTTCTTTTTTTAGATTCCAGTGATACGACATTAGACATATCTATGCGGATCTCAGTCCCGGCAATGGAACCATTTGTTGGCTTATTGGGGCCTGACCCAGGTTCAGAGTTAAGTTAGCCAAACAAATCTTGGTACTACCAACCCTTTCAGCAATAGTCTGCAAAGCATAGATTGAGGTCTCACCCAAAGTAGTATGGGAGGGTGCTAGAACTAGGTTTCCGCACCCTGGATATGTTTGATGAGTTCAAGTGGTTTGCGGTTTGATCCTACGCGCATGTTGCTTTGCGCACTTTCCCTTACCTCGCAGCCTGATATACTACCTTCATGCAACCCTACCCAGGAGCTGAATGCCACGCTCTGTGTTATTACCCAAGACCTTACTGGTATTCCAATGTTAGTTGATTATCCTAGCCTACTTGCATGCTTTAAGTTATACTTAACAACATAAACAATTCATACAGGTGTGCGTAGTAAATAAATAGTATATTTGCAAATTATACCAATCATTCATTAACCCAAGAACATATACACAGAATTATAACAAAACTTCTCTTTGTTAATTCCTTCCTTGGTTATAGACTCGACTTCGCCCTACGCACTCAGCTGTAGGGGTCCACACACTCAGCTGCAGACTACTAGGCCTCTGCGCACTTAGCTGCAAAGCCTTCTCCTACTCTATGACCCAAAGACACACTTTACACTTCGACTTGATCACTTGGACTCTTTTTTACTTCTTCCTTCCCCCTTTCACACTTAAAGCCTTCCTCTATTTATACAATCCCATGGTCTATGGACCATGGGTAGGTCTATCCAACCGACATTACATTACAAAACTAGGGTGGACAATCCTGTGGCTCTATCATTATTTTGCGCCTCGCGCCCCCAATTCGCAGAGCTTTACAACAAGATTCAGTAAAAACTTGGCTTTGAACCCCAAAACATTCCTTAAGGGAATTCCATGCCCAACAATCATGGGATTCTGTGGCTTGGGCACCCTATTCTGATAACTGATATGTTGATCCACAGTGTAACAAAGCTGCCCCAGAAAGGAGTGGACCCTACTAAGGAATTTGTAGGAAAAACAAGGGAGAAGGAGCTAGATGATAAGATGAAAAAGGAGCATGGTCTCATGAAGAAGTCACAAGGATACTCCATGTTGTCAATACAAGACCAGGTAATCCAGTTTTCTTCCCAAATCCTCACCAGAAAGATCATGTGAAAGTGTCGCATGGACGAAGTTTTAGTGCCAGTTTTCTCACTTGGTGCACAGTGCACGAAGGGCGTGCGGTATAATTGGCCTAGGTATCTTTGCCAGGAGTTCCTTGCAAACTTCTGAGAAGCCAAAGATGATAACAAGCCCTTTCATTACACCTGGCTTCTCCTGTCAATTGTCTTAGTTGCATGGAGGTTACCGGAGGATAGCCAATTTCCTCCACAGAAGGACAAATTGCCTGAGACCGCGAGGTTCGCCTCGCTTTGGGCCATAAAGGATGCGGTGCACATTAAAGAAATAAATATTTTTTGGGTCCTAATGGAGATGGACCTTCAGATGGTAATCAATCAACGGTCAAGATTGTCCCCAACCTTGTTCGGGAAATTAACAACCTATGCAGAGTTCAAGGCTGATTTTCACAACGTCTCGATCCATGTGTAGAAGGACCGCGAAAGAACGTTGCATGTACTGCCTTATCGAGTGCCCAAGATGCATGTGTAGGAAGTCATAGGATATTGGATGCCAAATTTGCGTGATCCTAAAATGCTAGAGGTGGGAACCAGCAAAGGCGCAGATATCTCTGTTGAGAAGATGCAGAAGGAATCCGCTAAGAAAAGCACACATTGGTTGAGAAAAATAAGAAGGAGGTTGCTAAGGAAGTTTCAAAGAAGGCATGAATAGAGAAAGAGCATGTTGCTAAAGAGAAGGTAGACAAGGAACAAAAGGATGCTGACGAGGTGAGAAGTCTTCTACGCACCACATTGACGAACAATAACTTTTAGAGCAGGAAGGAGGAGGCAGTGAAGAGCAGAGAACTCCATTTATTTTGAAGAAACGCGAACAAGAACAGACAAGTGGCCAATGAAAGAAACATAAGTTTGACAAGAAAACACAACTGGATCCCATGGTGCTGAAAGAAGGCAATCCCGATGAGATCAATGACAAGATACAAGAGACAATGACAGAGGTGCTACAACAATACATGCAGATGTTAGGAAGCGTCCAGAAGGATCTATGCGAGCTGTAGATCCAAGCGAACAAAATTCAGGTGGATGTCAAAAAGGTGAGTGGCATGAAAGCGAGCTTGACACGGGTCAATAGCACTATCACATATATTGAAAGGAATCTGGATCACAAAGTCTTTCCTTTACCAGACGGGTCGATCCGCATGGAATCAGACGAGGATCACGTGGTGCTCCACACAGTAAAAGATATGGGACTAAACCTTGTCACGTTTCCGCTCGAGTCTCTTCATGTGTTACATATGGGGGTCTTAAATGAGTTGAATATCATAGAACAATGTGCACTCATTGTCTTCAGTGAGTTTAAATTCAACAATGAGCAGCTATTCACCGAAAAAAATCAGGCATTGAAGGAAAAGGAGGAGTTGAGGACACAGCGCCAAAACCTGGTCACAACAATTAAGCAGGCCTGCAAGTCCATGCCTCAGCTGAATATACCTGAAGATGTAGAGGCTTCCGCTAAAGTGAGGAAATTAGCTACTGGAGTGCGCACACCAAAGGAAAAGGTTGATAAGGTGACTTTTGATTCGAATGTAAATAGCTGAGCTATAGTTGAAGTTGTATTTGACATGTATTTGACCACACCACTAGAGGTTTGGGAACAAATAGGTGCGGTGATAAAAGAATCCATGGCTTAGCTAGATGTCACAGTTCAATGTTGCGACCAGCTCTTCATTCAGGCAATGGGCCTATGGGATACACTGCAAGAAGATCCTATGTTGCGATAGTTGAACACAGAAATCAGGGAAGTGCAATAGCAATATGATGAGATCAGTACGATGGCGCAGACATTGGCGCTTGTCTAGCACTTCGCACGCTTGTAGGAAGGCAAGGAAAAATTGATGCAGATCTAGGAGTTGTAGAAAAAGGAATCCTTGTGCAGAGCCCAGATTAAGCCTTGGACAGAGGAAGCCTGCCAGTTTTCATAGAACATTCATGAGACGTTGAAGGCAATGCAGTAGACACAGAGGACTATATAACTAGCATAGAGGGGCCAGCCACAGAGAAACTGGTCCAGGAGGTACAACAAGCAATAGAAAAGAGTATCACAAAGCTTCAAGCGCTGACTAAGGCATTAAGCTAACTCTGACAAAAAATGGAACAACCAGCACAGTGACTCAAGGGCGAGTCATGATCTTTGTGTTGGGGGCTTGGTGGGATGGGGTCCCCAAGGGTAGAATTGAATTAAACTTAGTCATTTTGTAAAGAATTTTGTAAAATATGTAAAGTCTCCACAAAATATGGGCCCAGAGCATGCAAATAGATAGAGTCAAAGGGGATTTAGCCCCTTGTTTTTTTTTTCGGTTTTGAAGACTCACCCATGAGCCAGGGGACATGGTATTGTATTAGGGAAGCCATAAATAGTTGAGTCTTAGCGAGTCTTAGAGGTAAGTTTTGGTAGAGAATTGGGTGCATTAAAATAGTTTTGTTGTCTTGGGTAAGAGCTAAGGCATGAAGGCTCTACTTCCTACGCTTAGATAGAGAAGGGAAGGTTCATGTGACTGAGTGTGCAGGAGGCCTGGGTAGAGTCCGCAACTGAGTGTGCGTACCCCTGCAGCTATGTGTGCAGGGTAAGAAGAGTCTATAATTAGTGAATTTAAGATCAACAAAGACCACTTTTTGAAGGATTATTGTGTATTTCCATTAAGATCTATTTATGTTATATGTTTCCGATTAATGATATGTTTTGTGAAATAATGACTAAATGCTATGTGAAGTTACTGAATCTATCTTAATAATTTATGAAATGAATTCTTAGCCACTTTCGTGAAGTCTCGGGCCATTTCTCTTACATTTTCTAATTAAGTAGATCTATGCAAACTCCAATCTAGGGTTACTTTTTGATGCGCATAAGTAGGTAAATCGATTGTTTAAGGTCCACAATGACTGATCATGGACCTTCACTAAGATCTGAAGGTCACTTTAACTTAATTAAAGTAACAAGTCCTAGAAATCTATCGATCTACGCGAAGGCATATCCAAGGCGCTAGAAGACATCACACTAGTCTCTAGATGCAAAAACTTGGTTCTTGCATCCCCCAATACTACTTTGGGTGAGACTACAGCCTAGGCTACACGGGTTTTTTCCAAAAGGGCTAGTAGTGTAGGGCTTTGTTGGTTGGTGCAACTAACTCTGAGCCTGGTTCAGGATCCCCTAAACCAACGTTGCTGCAAACTATAATTTTGGCATGGAAATTAAAAGAGATCGGGTAAAGAGGAAACTCTGGTTAAACCAGAGGAAGCATGCTGAGACAATATTGTAGAGGTTTAATATGTAGGATAATAAACATGTGAAGGTTCTTATTCGTTAAGGTGTAAATTTATCTATCAAATAGTGTCCCAAGACACAAGAAGATGAAGAGGACATGTCCTATGTTCCATATGCAAAATCAGTCGGTAGCCTGATGTATGCAATGGTTTGTACTAGACCATACATTACACATGCAGTGGAAGTAATGAGAAAGTTTACGTCAAAACCAGGGAAGGACCATTAGACATTAGTGAAGTGAGTTTTCAAGTATTTATGTGGCACTAGTGATTATGGTTTGTGCTACCAAGGAAGACCAAGATTGGACAGAGTTTTGGACATCCGTGGCTTTGTTGATGCAGACTGGGTTGGAAATCTGAATCAAAGAAGATCTACAAGTGGGTATGTGTTTAACCTTTTTGGAGGTGCACCCAAATGGATGAACAAGAGACAGTATATAGTGACACGTCCAACTATAGACGTAGAATACATGGCAGCCACTCATGCAAGCAAGGAAGCAGTTTGGTTGCAGATATTGTATTCAAGTATGGGGTTAGTACAACGAGCTATAAGGATAGACTGTGACAACCAAAGTGCAATTTTCTTGGAAAATAACCTTGCTTATCATTCAAAGACAAAGCGGATTGATGTTTAATATCACTTTGTGAGGGATATGGTTGAAGATAAAAAGGTGTTGTTGGTAAAGGTGGACACTTTTAAGAATATTGCAAATGCATTTACGAAGTATGTGAGCATTGAGAAGTTTTCTTGGTGTAGAGAAACAATAGGCATTGGAGGGTTGAACCAATGACTAATCTCTCTTGTGATCCCTTGTGTGGAAAAGAAAAAAATAAGTCAGAGAATGTTGGGTGTGTGTTATATTCTTTGCACGACTAGTCGCACGTGTAGGGGGATGACAAGGGGGCAAGAGGCTCCCTTGTTCATTAGGTCGGACGCAGAACAGGGGTCACATGGGGGGGCAAAACCCCCCCTGTTGAGGGGATTCAGGGAGGTGGTAGCCTCCCTACATGGGGCCCAGGGCAACACCCTAGGAAATATTTATTTTTTGACCCCATATTAGGTGGGCGGACCTACCTATGGTTTTGTGCATGGGTTTTGCACATGGTTTTGGGCATGATGGTTTTTTGCCCATGGTATTTTGCAGATCTGTTCAAGGGAAATATGATTATGTTATAATATAGGGTTAATGGATTGGGGTTTATGAATGTTTTGACATGTATATATATGTATTGTAACATTGGAAGGAAAATAATGAAAAATCAACCTAGTAGTCCTGCTTTTGGGACCTGGGGGAAATATCTATGCATCTATTTTATATTCTCGTTGGTGTTTATTTTCTATTTTTAGAATTCGTCTACAGATAATTTATGTACAGGGTTAAAACCTAGAGATGAAGAATATCTTAAGATATTTTCTCTCTTACTCCATTTGAGCTTCCTCATCTATCATGTTTTGTCTTTGTGTTGCACTCCCCGCTTCAGTATCAAAGGATTTGAGTTTTCCTTATCCTCTTTGGAGCTTGTTCTTAGTTGGAACTTAATCATGCAACTCACATCAAGAAGACCAACTCTGATACCAAAATTGATCCAAATATTTTACCTCAAGGATACATACATAATTTCATTTAAAGAGTGTGTAACCAAGTAATATAAACACAAGAAAGAAGCATAAATTAAAATAAACCATGAGATCAAAGGCACAAGACAATTTGATGATAGATTTCACCCAATGTGGGCTACATCTCCGAGCCCTACTCTATGTGGAGAGACCTCTTTCATTAAATGGCAACATAAATAAATTACAGAGTCAGTTACATAAATGACCCTTATACCTCCATTTTCCGGAATGGTATGAAAATGCAAAGATCCACTATAGAAACAGACATCGTCGTTGAATTTGTGGTGTGAAATCGTGTCAAAAGACTATAAACTCCACCCCTTTCTGATACTGTCAAAATCTGGACTCTCGAGAATCTTGAATATTCCCCAAAGATTCCTTCCTGGAGATGAGCGAAAAATATGTTTCTCATATAAAAAAACCAATCATGCCATCAAACTCTTAGCAAAATTCTAGTTTCTTTAAGTATAAACTTGGCATTAATTTGACACTGTGAAATCTTGGCTCGAAAGGAACCTCCAATATTCTCTTCAAGATTCTGCATGGGAATATTTTGTGGAATATTCCTCTACAATATTCTTTGAAGAATGCTCTTAAAAAATCTGCCCACCTAGGTGCGACTCCACGTAGCTCTGTTGCTTGAAGTTCCTTCATTCGGCACTCTGTTGGTCGAATTGTAAAATTTGTGGGTTTTAACATAAATCTCAGCATTGAGAACAAGAGTCATCGGTTGGGCGGTTGGTAATCATGGGAAAATTTGTTGTGGGAGACCTGGGTTCCAACCCTACGGCCTCCCCACTTGGTTTGTCATTTGTTTTGAGTGACACACATCGTTTATAGGGTGGCACATTAATTTGGTAGTGGGCAGTTTTTTTTGGTTGTCATGTTTTTTAAATTTGGAGGGCAGTCAAGTGGGGCCTCTCATGGGCAGGCCAATCGGCAGGTTGGGTAGGTTCAAATCCGGCCAGCCCCATTACACGTAGTTATGATACATGTATATCAGAGGTGGATTGGCAGGGTTTGACCACCCAGCACCAATTTAACAACCTTACAAGCTTCTTGGACCTTAAAACGAGCAGTAGGGGTTTGCGGGGGCGGTGGTCTGCCACCCCATATATTTTTTATTTTTTTGTTTTTGTATATATTAGAATATATTGGGAAAAACCCACCAACCGAAGATTAGGGGTCACCGGTAAAATTAACAAGGCGATAAATTCACCCATTTTGGCAGCAAGAATCCATGCACCGATAAATGCCAAATTGTTGCCTCGTTAGTGGCTGCCATTGGACCTAGTTTCACCAAAACTGACTGACCATAGCTTTCACATACGAACTCAGGTTGAGGTGTTGTTTATGTCATTTGAAATATTGCACTGAGATCTTCGATCTAACCCTGGTTCCATTTCAATCCAGTGACTTTCAATTTTGAGCTTTTCTAAAGCCACTTCTATTTCTGAACCTGTTAGCCCTACTATGCAGCGCTAACTTTCTAATGTCAAAGAGAAGCCTGGTCTGTTTGGTAGTGTCTTCAAAGGGACCCCACATGGGTCATTTTTGCCTTCTTCTCCTACCCAGCTCACTCTCCACCACCTTCGTTTCCCTATTTACCTTCTAAACCCAACAAAGCAACCCCTTTTGGCCTTAACCCCAAGCACAAAATGCCAAAGCACCCATAAAAGCCTACCATATGTCTTCGCGTGCTCGTAATCCATCACGCCGCGTCCCCACTGTTGATCAACCCCCGCCAATCCAATGGCTCCCATCGCACCCGATAAAGGCATCCCACTCTGCCATTCTCCATCGTCAGATCATCTCCACTAGATCTGATGGCCTTCGCACATATCGCAAGAGCAACTAGATCAAGCAATAGCGTGCAATGAGAGCGTTTTTCTCTCTCATCTGCTGCTATGTGTCGTTCTTTGAATGGAATCGCTCGGCCTCGGGCATTTACCACTTAGCACCTAAAAGTGGTGCAATGAAAACTGTTACCGCCTAATTTAACCACCCCAGTTGTTAGTGCTCGAGCAACTCCATCACCCGATGACCATCTAATCTGTCTGCTGAAGGTCCATTGGCCCTAATGCACCCCACTCCCACCTTGGCCAATAGCCTTCGCCAAGCCATCTTCGTCGTTATTCTCCCCGATCTGACGGTCATCTCTCTCTCTCTCATCTCAACCGTCCACATACCCATGCATCCCACGTCCTATGACCATTATGTTGCCCGCAGAAGGAGATGACCAGCTCTACTTGACTAATAATAGTCGGATCCCCATCAACCACATTAAACAGAAAGCATGGCCAAAGGGAGAAAAGGACATAGCACGGCCCTGTAACAGAATTTATCAGTCATGGACCTCACTGCTGCGAGCATTCCAACCACCTAAAGGACATAATAGTAGTTGTACAGATCAGATTTACACAATGAAGTAAACAACCTCGTTCAGAGACTCCATCAGGCAGTTAAATGTAGTTGGTGGTCAATGAAGACCCTTCCATACTTAAACGGCCAAGTGCCATTGCAATGTAAACTTATAAATACCTAGAAGGAAGATGTAATCATGGTTGGCATTTGATGTAAAGTTCAACTTTTGGAGACTGTAGACACTTTGTCACTTGCAAGGTCTCGTCTTCATTTTCAGCAAATACAAGCTTCTTTTGCTGTTAATTTCTCATTGTCCATTTTCCTCTATTCTAAGCTTGTACCTGATATGATGTGTTCCTGATCTCTTGATGTTTAGCACTAGATGACTGTCATCTCATCTCTGTGTTGGATTCTTGAATGCATCACTGAATAGGTTCCTCAGGTTTCTTTCTATCTAATTGATCCACCTGGATCATTGATTTAAACAAGAACGCAATAAAATACATAGATAACCATATACACAAAGATGCAGCGGAAATAACACCTCATTTCATTAATGGAAAATACTGAAATATGCTTACAACCGGAAATAGAAATAAACCAGCTAGGGCGATGGTAGCTTATCTCGGAGAAGAGATGTGTGGCTACATGCCTCTGAACTGTGTTACAATGAGGCTCGAAGGCCTATTTATTGTTGAGAACAATGGAAAAACCCTTCACATTCCAAAACCTAACCCTGGAAGATGAAACGCCAAATTGTGGGCCCCGTTTTTGGGTAAGTTGGTACATCAACTTCCCGGGGTCGCGAATTGGTCGTCTTATCTCCGTTTGACGCGCATGATAGCCCGTTGGAAAGATCTCTCCAAGGACTACAACGGAAAAAGACGATTTTTAGTCACAAAAAATTGCTGGTGGTAGATTTCCCAAAAAACGTCATTTAGGGCCTCAAAACGGCTCCGGAAGTTTAGGACCCGAAAAACTGCTAAAAATAGTAAATTGTGCAATAACTAAGGAAACTGAAAAAAACTGCATGAAGCAATAGAGGGGATCCAAGTCGAATTAGTGGGTGGCCACCAATATCCACCTGGATCACATGATCTCTCCACTTCTTCATCTAATCATGATGTTGATTCAATCGTTGTTAATCTATCTAAGACATTGGTCTACAATGATTCACTTGTCAACGAAGTCGAAATCTCACAGACTGTCAAGGCACTTCAGCCCGCGTTGATGGTTATGTCAAGCCCTCGCTGTCCTGATGTTGGTTTCACTTTTGATCAGGAAATTGTTGAAACACTCAAGGCTCCTCATCACTCTTTGATTTGCATTAAAGATCAACCAAACACCTAGATTTCGCTTCCTCCACTCGAACTACATGATCCCATCATTCATGCCTTGGAGGAATCTTACACAACAAGCACACATGCACAACGTAAGTTGTCTACCTTTCTCACGTTTTCTTGCATGTACAGTCAAGAGAATGCATACGCTCAACATCCGCACATAATGTAGCACAGTACCATGGCAAGTCCATAGAGTGCATGTCATGCGCTTTCACTCACTTTCGTTTTATGGATGCTTGTAAGCTTGGAGTGTGTTTTCCTTCATTGTTCTATCTTTCACATTTGTTGGTTCGCATAGTTGTGTTGTTCACGAACCATGCCTTCACCAACATGGGTCAACCAATGTGCTGGTGGCTGCATTGGAAGCATCATTTCTCGTGAGACGACCCATGCACTGTTAGCTTAGGAGGAGTAGTGGATTTTTTGAGTTGTTTTCTTGCATGCATATTTGCTTCTTTCTTCATGTGTTTGTTTTCTTTCTTGTTCATTTGCTTACTCACTTTTCTTTCGCATTTTCTTCTGCTTCTTGCTTTGATTTTTGGTTTGTTTTCTTGTTATTGTCTGTAGGTTAGTTTCACATGGGCTGTGTGCAACTCTTGAAACAAGTTGGGTTAAGTACAAGAGGACTTGTACAACTATCAACATTTGGTTATTTGTTGTCTGCTCTCTTATGTAAGAACTTGTTGTCTTCAGCCCATGATACATTGATGGAAAACACGTACCGTTCAAAATGAATCTTGGTGAAAGCACAACGATTGCGCACTAACTAGTGTCACCTACTCTAGTCGGTTTCTTTTTGGTTAACCATTGTCAGCTTAGTCAAGTAGAGTAAGGTGAGGGGGAAAACCTAACAAGCACGTCAGAGGTATATAATAAACTACTTCTCTGAAGGAACAATGTCTTTTTCTCTCAATAGTTAGGATTGCTGTTCCTCCCCTGAAATGAATAATTGCTACACACAATTATGAAAAAAATGAAAAAATGAAAAGTGAATTATGAAAAAAATGAAAATGAATAAGGTGAAAGAAGAGAAAGGCTTCCTACATAGAGAGGTGATGCACGTAACTCTGTCGGGGTACTGACCAGGCTCACTGGCAGTGGAACGATTCTTATGTTGCTGCGTGAATTACCCAGGGTATTGTCCATGCCTATTGGCAGCGGAGCAACACCAGAGATGAAACTAAGACTCTGACGACTATACTGCTTGTGCAGCAATAGACCCCTCAGCCCCAATCGAAAAAGTTGTGTTGACTTGGCTTGGAATGTGTGTCAATTGACCAAGAGCTTGGCATATGCTACATATTACAATCAAGGAAGTCTTGAAACCAAGACAAATTGAGAACTGAACAATACTTCCGAAGGTGTTAGACTTGCTTTTCATGAACAAGGTTCATTCAGAGAGCTCGAATTCTACCATGTGTTGTGAAGTATTGTAGCAGCTACAACCACCCTCCAAAATTTTTCCTTAGCTTTATTTTGGAGCCTCCCTACCAACCTTTCACAATAACATGTCTTACCTTGTTAAGTACACAAGCTTCAGTGATTTTCATACAGAATGACAACCTATCCATCAAATCTTGTTGCATCCTCCACACAGGTTGTTTCACCAGACTTGGTCTAGGTGCAAGCTGAGCAGCTCCCTCAAAAAATTGCACAATTTTGGAGGGGAACCAGCCTTCCCTCCAGAAATTGCGCAATTATGTTTGGCAGCCTGCTCAGCTCCAGAATTATGCAAATCTAGCTATCATTATTCACTAGGAAAATTGCGTAATTCCTCCCAACAAGACTACTCAACTGAGAAATTACGCAATCCTAGGTAGCAGTTAGTTGATCTGCCCATAAATTGCACAATCCCACTAAGCAGCCAACCCAACTCCCTCCCAAAAATGTGCATTTTTTCCTCCCATCTAAGCAGACTGTTGCATGTGTAGTTAAGTTGACCAGTTCCCTTCGAGACAAAGCAAATTGATTTGCATGCATGGGATGCTACTCCCAAGGTAGCATGCAAAGGCATCCCTTGTGTTATCTCAAAATCAAGTCCTGATAGGCTGCTGGTCAGGTTGAATCTAAGTAACTATTTCAAACCAAGCTTTTGACTAAGGCTTAGCCTCCTTAGCCTGAGAGGGCTCTCTCAAAGGGGTTAGTGATTTTGATTAATGATAAGATAGTTAACTCTTGTGATGTAACAACATGGACAAATATAAAGGTTGGATAAACATTACACAAGTTTCCATTGGGCCTATGGAGTCAATCATACTTCACTAACAATGACACTACCTTTACATAGAAGTCAGGGCACTTAGCATTTAAATGTTCAGAATACAACTTATATAAAACCACAGTTCACACATGCATACAGGAAGTCAGAGCACAATCAGTGAATTCTGAGTGATTATGCATCCATGCAACTGAAAAAGACGTTAAGGGAGGAACAAAATACATATTCTGAACATGACAAATCCTTCATGAATCCTGAGAAGAAAAGTAGATGCTTTATATTACTGAAAATGGTCTTTACATAGGCTAAAACAACACTTCTGCTATCAATTTTCCAACCCTCATTACATTGCTGTCTCAGCTATATATAGAATCCTTATTCTAACTAATTCGAGTTTCCTCCTCCAGCATGAGGGGAATTTTAATAACTC
>APFE031217736.1:0-14424 GCA_000404065.3 Pinus taeda
CCAAGTTCTTCCATAGAACCATAGTGCAAAGAAGAATGCACAATCAAATTTATCAGGTTATTAACGCTCAAGGCGAAAAACTGGAGACCCAGGAAGATATAGAAAAGGAATTCCTCCATTACTTTAAAGAATGAGTCAAGAACCAAATCTCAACAGAGATGAGGCTATAGACAACATTACCAGGAATATTCCGTGGCTAGTGTCTGAGGAACAAAACTCCCTGCTTCTCAAACCAATCAGCCTACAGGAGGTGGAATCCGCTGCAAAATCCTTAAAAGCCGGCAAAGCTCCAGGTCCCGATGGCTTCTCATCAAATTTCTTCCATCACTTCTGGGAATTAATTAAATGGGAGGTGTGGCAAGTTGTGGAAGAGTCTCGAAACTTACGCTGGATGTATCCAGGCTTAAATGCAACTTTTATCGCCTTAATTCCTAAATCGGAGGACTCCAGCACCCCAGATAAATTCAGGCCAATTGCCCTTTGCAATATTATTTACAAGATTGTCTCCAAAGTAGTGGCCTTAAGATTAAAACCACTCCTCCCAGGCATCATCTCCCTGGAGCAATCCGGATATGTTGAAGGAAGGAAAATCACCGACGGAATAATTCTATCACATGAAATCATACATTCTCTAAAGCATTCAAAAAAACCAGGTATGCTTCTAAAAATTGATCTCTCTAAAGCTTTTGATAGTATAAGCTAGGATTATATGAAAAACAATTTAAGTGCATTCGGTTTTGCCAATACTTGGATTAGATGGATCATGAATATGGTCTCTTCCTCCTTCTTTTCTATCTTGATCAATGGGATTCCCTCCTCTACTTTCTGTCCCTCAAGAGGATTGAGGCAAGGAGATCCTCTGTCTCCTTTCTTGTTTATAATTATGGCGGAAGGCCTAGGAAGAAGCCTTCATTCTACAATACATTCCAATGCTCTCAAAGGCATTTCTCTCCATGGTGCGCCTACCGTTTCCCATCAGCAATTCGTCGACGACAATATGATCTTTGGCCACTCTTCTGTCCAAGAAGCTAGATCCCTTAACTCTCTGCTTAACAATTTCTCCACTGCCTCAGGAGCTTGCATCAATAGAACCAAGTCCCAGATTTTCTTTTTTAACACCCACCCGACCACTCAGCGATCCATAGCCCGAATACTGGGTTTCTCCATTGCTTCCTTACCGTCCAAATACCTAGGCGCCCCTCTCATTGAGTCAGCCTGGAAACATTCTTCCTGGACTTCTCTTCTGGAAAAGCTAGAATCAAGACTCTTGTTTTGGACTCACCGCTCCCTAAACATGGCAAGTCGACTTGTGCTCATTAAGGCTGTCTTACAATCCATGCCTCTATACTTATTTTCTATTCTGGCAGCGCCAAAGTGGGTTCTAAAAGCCATCAAAAAGCTGCAACGAAACTTCCTGTGGGGCATTTCTAGTCTCAATAGGAAATGGGCGTTAATCAAATGGGAGAAAGCATGTCTCCCGAAGAAGGTGGGGGGAATTGGTCTCAGAGACCCTGAACACAGCAATGTGATCATGGGAGCAAAAATTTGGTGGAAATGGCTAGCTTTCCCAAAAACATTATGGGCAAAATTCTGGACTGCAAAATATACCAGCAATCTACCTCTGGAGGAACGTATAAGAATGACAGAAACTAGCAAAGGCTCAATTATTTGGGGTTCAGCGATAATGCACAGAGATCTTATCCAAAATCATAGTTTCTAGGAAGTGAAGGACGGTAGCACCGCGCATTTTTGGACGGATTCCTGGCAGCAATTACCATGTCTCGCCAATGTAATTCAAGGAATTCCAGCACACCAAATTCACTTACAGGAAAAGGTAAATCAATTCTGGAACGACAATCGGGACTCGGATCACCGAATTTGGAGAAAGGCTCAAGAAATTATTTCAGACAGCCCGGGGGTAGTTCAACAATCCCTTGCTGAAGAGCTCCAAAAGAGACAAATTCTCAAAGCGACAGAGCAGGATAAATTGAGGTGGGGTTATGAAGAGAAAGGAACATATATGACCAAAGAAGCGTACCACATTATTATCAAAGATCAGCTCACCAAGGACAAGCTATGAGAGAAAATATGGAGCCCCCCGATCTGGCCAAAAATCTCCACATTCCTTTGGCTCCTCTCCCACAACAGGATCCTCACCTGGGATAACCTCAGAAAAAGAAAATTTTAAGGACCCTCAATATGCCTCAATTGTAAAATGGAGGAGGAAACTGCTATGCACCTTATGCAACTATGTCCTTTTAGCAGGAAAATGTGGGAGAAAGTCACTTTCCGTTGCCAAAAGGAAGGCCGCGAGATAGGAAACGTAAACAACACTTTACGTAATTGGCCTCAGAAACCGTATCAAAGTAACATCCTGAACTCACTTTGGCAAATAATCCCGGGAATTGTTATGTGGAACCTCTGGAAAGAGCGAAACCGCAGAATCTTCAAAAACCAATCAATGAATGTGCAGCAAGTTTGGCAGATCATAATTAAGAACATATAGGAAACTCTATCCATCAGATGCTGGTCCCAGGAGGATTTCCCATCCAACAACAAGGAACAAGCAGTATGGAATAATTGGCAAATACACTTAAGCTCTACCAACTTCCTCTCAAGCAGTTTTAATAAACAGAAGGATATCCCCTCACACTGGTCCCCTCCGCCCCCCAATTCGTTCATGCTCAACTTTGATGGGGCTTCCAAGGGCAATCCTGGAGACACAGGATATGGAGGAGCAGTTAGAAATCACCAAGGACAAGTGCTTAAAGTCTTCTTTGGCTCCATTGGATGGAATACAAACAATGTAGTTGAACTTGAAGGACTATGGAAAGGTCTCACCATCGCCCAAAAGGAAGGATTCTCTCCCCTAATTGTGGAGGGAGACTCTCAAATCTTAATCAACATGGAAATTAAGATTCAACAAGGAACAGAGGCACAGAAAGTTAGTAGGAGCTGTAGAATGGTAACCAGGCTGGAGCTTCTTCAGTTATGGTTAAGGGACAACAAAGCTGTAACCTTTAACCATATCAGACGCGAAGGAAATAAACTAGCATATTTCTTAGCAAACCTAGGAGTAGAGAGAGGAAAAGACCATTTCAGAGGATCCCTTCAGGGTAATGCACCGGAGAATGAATGGTCCACCTTTCAGGAGATTTTAAAAAATGATGCTCAGAGGCAGGATCAAGATCACCCGGATGCGGGTGTTTATGCTTGCATTTAAGTGTAAACTCTACCCACGCTCCGACCACATGCTACCACGCTATCGACAGATGGTCACCATGGGCATTGGGCTGGCATCTGCTTCCAAGGCATTCATGAGCATTAAAGGCTCTTCAATGCAGGGGCCTTTCCAAGGTTCAGCTGATAGATTTTTTAATATGGTGCAAACATTCCTCCGCCTGTGTATGCAATTCGGCACTGGCTTTGATAATTTAGAAGTTCAGGTTAGTGTGGAGGCGGGAGATTCTGAGGGCAGTATACCCACCCTCGAGGCCTTCCCTTGCCCTATCTTCACGGGGATTTCTAACTCGGCTCAGGCGAATGTGAAGGTTGCAATTGGGCTGAAGAATCTTCAGGGTAATCTCTCCTGTGACATTTGTAGCAACAGAAGCAGGTGTAGACTTGGTACGCTCCGCCCTCAGAGTGCTGCTGAGTTTCTTAAGCTCATAATGGCTCCTCGCACTGGACACAGGGTGCCTCGTAGGGGTGGTCATTCCGGGCAGAAGAGTGACACCAGAAACAGCGGACAGTCAAGTCTGAAGCGCATTTCACCTTTGGCTTGTGCTTCGCCTCCCTCAGGCGACTCGACGCACTCAGAGTCCGATTTAAGCAACACAGTGCAGATAGCGACTCTTTACTACCGCCACCAGAAGAATAAGCCAGTGGTTAAAGCCATGATCACTGTTATCTTTGCTGAGGAGGATGAGGAAGAAGAGAGTCGTAAAACTGATATGGGAGAGAAGACACCCACCACCTCAGATAACTCATCCAAGTTAAAGGACAGCTCCTACAACCCAGAATTACAGAGCAGAATTGAGGAGGATAGCACCTTGGGCTACTCAGCAGAGCAGGAGGAAGCCTTAAAAGAACTCAGCAGCCTCAAAGGGAAAGAACCCATGGATACTGCTGAAGGTACTCTTGAGGCTCAAATGGAAACCCATCACAGTAGGCCCCCCTCCCCTCAGAGCGGTTTGAAGAATGAGGAAATGGAAGACTCTTTTGATTATGCCCTGTACCTCAAATTGCCACCTGGTTTCGACTGCATCGACGATGTTCCAGAAGGAGTGGAAGTGACATGGGAGCCAGACCCGGTTCATGCAGCAGAAGATCGGAAGAAGAAGGCGATGGAACGTGAAGCTGAGGCGAGGAAAAACCAGAACAAATGACTACAGAAGAATCAGGGGTAAGCTTGCCCTCAGGTGAGCGACGTCTTTTTTTCTTTTTTCTATGCCTAGGTTTGGTGGAGTGCAGCCTCTGAGGAAATGCTGCCTTGACACTCTGTTTCATGTAATAGATCTCGGGGTCTGGGTTTTTTTTTTCTAGCTGTCTTGTCTATCTCTGTCGGGTTATGTATGTCCATGCTGGTCCAGGTTACAGTTCAAACCATTTCTTTTGGTCTTTTTGTATACTCTAGCTTTTGCAAGCAGAAATTCCAGATTGATGAGGAAAGCTATGACAGAGAGCTGAACACTCGCTCTCAGAGGTGTATACCTCTTGTAAATATTTTTTTCCTTTTTTAATATAATAGTTTAGTCTTTACGCAGCAAAAAATAAAAATAAACACAAGATTTTATAATTGAGTAAAATATTCGCCATTACTGGTGAGAGATTCACCAAAAAATTATATATACATATCATATTATTGACAAAATCACCTTCCATTTTTGCTATATACCATGGAGATTCGCCCATTTATTATACATGTAAATTTAAGGGGGTTCTTAAAATTTTCCCTGATGATCCAAATGTAAACATAGTGCTCAAGAGTGGTATGACCACTAGTGATGATAAAGGTAAGCAGTCAGAAGAAAGTGCATGGGTTCACAACCCTCCTACAAAGGAACCTGAATTTGATTTAGAACACGTGAAAGAGACATTCATAGAAGCTAAGAAGAGCTTCATGGAGGCCTCCACTTCAGGTAGTAAGGATCACCTAGAACCAAGGATGGATCCTTCAATGCTCACTACCTTTCTGGAGAAATGGATGAAACTGCTATGCAGCAGCAAGGCAGTAAAAGGACTATAGGAACTTATCACTAGGTGTGCAGGGCCAGGAGAACCACGCATGGTTCAGAAATGAGGTTGACTGTGCAAATCAGTGAGTATGAAATGGATCAAGTAATCCTGGATCTTGGATTGGACACGCATGTACTACCAAAACAAACATGGGAATGCATGGGTAGACCCACACTACAATGGTCTCCTATTCAGATGCGAATGGTGAACCAATAGAAGATCTTGCCCATGGGAAGATTGCAAGGGGTAATGGTGGATATTGAAGGCGGGAGTGTGCAAGCAGATTTTGAAGTGATAGAGATTGTTGTAGCAGATTTTGAAGTGATAGAGATTGTTGATGACAACAATCCCTATCCTGCACTACTAGGAAGCAAAAAATGATTTTTGAGAACAAGTCCCTATGCATAGTAGTACTGCTAGATCCAGCCGAAGGAGCGTGATACACTGAACCAGTGCGCGACAATGAAAGTGATGACGATCTCGATTGCATCTACAAGATAGCCGCGTGAGAACAGGATTGGGTAAACCCGACTGTAGATCGTAGGATTTCATGGGAGCTGGAAAGCTCTTACACTTTGGATTCAAACGAGGAAATAGAGCGATGCCATAATTGGCTGCACGAAGTAACAACGCTTAATTGCAATATGATGGTTAGATCACCACACTATGTGACAACACAGGTAAGGGATCTTCCTATGTATGACGGGTTGAAAACGATGGATGAATTCCTGACCAAATTTGAAAGCGTAATACTAGAACAGCAATGGTTCGATGCTCTGAAATGGGCACTACGTGCAATGCCCGCAAGGTGGTGGCGTACGCATCAAGGAAGTTTGAAGGACTGGCACAAATGCAAAAGAATGATGCACCTATGATTTGGAAAACCCTCGCTAGGGATGAGAGCTAGTTATTAGGGGAAAAACAAATTACATGCCCACCTTTCTCGATGGGTACAAACATATGACAGGCAGCTTTCACAAGCACACACCAACCCCAGAATAGAGAATTAGAACAAAACACAACACCAGGAAAGGCGAAGCACACCAAGGATTATCCACGGAGAAGCATTGGACAGGGTGTGTGAGGTGCCGAACATGGTCTACCAGGTGAAATGGACTGACTGGGACTTGCCCGTACCAGTGGTTCGATGGGCCTATAGGACCATGTGCAAAACCCTGACTGTGAAAACAATTCTAAGGTTGAGGAACAAGGTAGGGACCATAATTTCTAAGGGGCATGCAACGATGAATCCACACATAATAGCACCCGCAGGTACGACAGTGCGTGAAGCCCAGGATGAAGAAATCACACAGCTACATGAGGTAGAGCACATAAGGCTTCAAGAAGCCAATCTACAAGGGAACCTTAGACTTCGCAAACCCAAAAAGGACTGGGTATGACTAAGGAAGAAAGGCATTTTGATGGACGCAAAGGTCAAGAGGCTGGAAAACGAGATCAAGCAAGCATGTCTTTTCAATAAACCAAGGATGGCAAGGCAAGGTGCAGATGATCATAACAATGAATTAGAACACTATCACCAAGAATTGATTATTTTGTTGCTGTGGCTAGGATCACATATCACCAAACACAGTACCCAGGGGAACGCACTACATACAGCAGAGCGAACAATGCTGACTGTCGCAAGGGAAATTAAGGATTTTCCGCAGACTATACTAGAAGGTGAGATGGAGCCTCACATAGCTAGCGTGACCACCTTACTAGCCATAGAAAGAACAGTCTTAGCACTACAAGCAACTAGAAGAGAGTGCGGGAATATAAACGATTCTACCTGGTAGCTGCATGCTTTGGCAGATGCGTGCAGGAACAACCAGTCACAAGGTTCGCACTCATGCAGAGGGATTGCGCTGTTGCATGGGTAGGCTGGGAAGTGACCATTTGCATCACTGTCCATGATGGGATGTCTGATTTAAGGCCAAATGGAGCGAGCGACAGGCATTTAAGATGGGAGTTATGGGAAAGATTGCAAAAAATTTGCCACCAAGAAAGCATTGATGGCTCGGAATTGGGGGGAACAGTCAAATTTGAATTCAAAAGGTGTTATAAAACTCCAGGGGCTAGCCACGAGACAACACTTGTTCACTTGAGACTTGAGCGGTTGAATAGAGCATAGAGTGTTGAGCGTCAAGCGATGTTCGAGCCCCTAAGTTTGCAAAAGACCGCATACAGTACACACAAGATGATGACTACCAAGAGAGGTTTGGGCTTTGAAGAAGGAACCACATATGAGGCCACACTGACCCATATGGTACACGATGTTCTGAAGGTACTAGGGTTGCAACAGAAATCCTGAAATCACCTCAGACATCGATCCCAAGAAAAGATAAGTAGACAATGGGACCAGTTGGCATGTCCTCGAGGAACCCGCGGTTCGCTAAGTTATCAATGGAGGAAAAGGGCAAGGCTATCACCATTGAGACAGATGAAGAGCAGGAGGACTTATAGGCTCTGATTTTTGAGGTAGAGGAAGAATAAGACATGGAGGCAGACATCCAACCGATGCACTCTGCAACAAAATTTCCTGAGTATGTCCCTCCATGAAAGAGGAAAGCTAAGGTAACCAAGGATATGGATACAACAAAGAGTGCACTCTAGACCCCGTTCCTCCCCGATGGAATTACCTTTGAGGGTCCGCTCCTAGGACGTGTGCCTACCCTAAAATTTGAAGACTAGGACCCCGCAAACAATGAGAAGTTCCCACACTTAAATATGGAGAGCCTAATGAAATAGAATACGAAGGGGCCAGTGATCACATTACAGCCGCGAAAATGACTGCGTGGTGTGGAGAAGGTTGGGTTGCTTCATCCACGCGCCCATCACCATTTTCATCATCAGGTAGCTACTTTGTTTTTTCCATGATGGGTACTTATGGCTGGAGGAGCCTATTCCCTTCATGATAGATCTCATTCATAGAATTTCTCGGCTTCCCTGTAAGGGAAAGGACACCATGACAATAACAGGAAAAAGTAGTGATTTCTCTCTCGCGGAAGCCACGAAGAAAAAATATAAGCTCAAGAAGAAAAAGAGGGGATACGCCATCAACAGTATCTTAGATAAAGGGGTGTGCATAGCCACCCAACTCCTAGCCAGTAAAGTAATGAGAAAATGCATGGCAATGAAGTACCAGCATTGGTAGTTGCATTGGTTGAACAGTGTGAAAAAGGGGTCTAGTTCAACAAGGCTGAGTTCCTCTACAAAGAATTTTTGCTCAACTGCAAGGAGGCCCAGGAGTAGGGCAAGACCTTCCACTATCCGTGGGTTCTCTTGTCCATCTTGCTAGTAGCAAGAGAACTGCCAAAGGATAGTCAATTCTCGAGCATTGAGCATGACTTACCAGAGGCCACGAAGTACGATTCACTTTGGGCTACCAAGCAAGTGAAGCAGATTTGCGATACAAATATTTTATGGGTGCTCATGGAGGCGAGCATTCGGATGAGGATTAATAGGACACCGCACCTGTCCCCCACAGTGCACAATAGTCTATAGAATTTTGTAGACTTCAAGGCAGACATGCACAATATTTACATCAAGGCATGAAAGGATTCGGTGTAACAGTGGACAAAGCTCCCATGCATAGCCACTGACGACGTGATCTTTACAGTGTTAGAGAGATGGCCTCCTAAGTGGTGCATTCTGGATTTCATAGAGTTGGAAAAGGCGATAACACAGAAAATGAAGGATGAGGCCAAGCTATGCATCACATAGCTGGCCGAGAAAAGGCGCAACAAAAAAGCAGCAGCCGAGGTAAGGGCAGTCTATGAAGTGGCACAAGTAGTTGCAACGAAAAATAAGGTTGACGAAGCAACAACAACATTGCAGACAGCAGAGGCCACGAAAGCATAGGCAGAGGAGGGCCAGGAAGTGTCTGCAAGATAGGAGGCAGAGGACATAGACCTTGTAGAAGAGGGTGCGGACCCAAGAACCACTTTGACCCAACTCAAATGGCCATGCATCGCAAAGAGATTGGTTCACTAGAAAAAGGTCAAGGCCTCAAAGTTGGCCATCGACCCAATCACATTAACTGAAGGAGACCTCTATGACATCGATAAGACGGTTCGCAATGTCATCAAGGAAGCACTCCAAGAAGTTATGACGGAGCAACAGACTGTGTTGGGGGCCCTAAGGGCGTAACTATAGGAACTACAGGTGCAGCCCCAGCAAGAAGGTACCTTGTCCACCTACGTTGCGGCAGGTGCATTAGTAGCAGAACAAATGCTACGTGCAAGGATGACCAATACCATAATGTTACTGGAAGGAGTGCTAGCAGCAGTAAATGAGATCAACAGAGCTGCAGTTGGTAGGATCAAAGGACTTGGCCAAAATTTGGTTTCCCTTCCATGAGAAACATTGTACCAACTACAGGATGGAATAACAGCAGAACTCTGCACCAGGGAGGGCCGCATGATACTGGTTTTGAGTGAGCAAAAGATAAACATCGAATAGCTCAGCCTAGAACATGATGAACTAATATCATAGACTCAGCGGTTGGAACAGGTGTTAGACAATGCTTGCAAATGTGTCCTAGAGCTGGCCATCCTAGCAGATCTACTAGCAGCATAGCAGATCCACAGGTTGGAAACCAGCATCCACAAAGCCAAAGAAAAAACAACAAAGGTTCAGCTGGAGCTAAATCTTCAAATCGTCGAGTTGCGGTTAAAGGCGTAGCCTTCCACTCCCCTAGAAGTCAGAGAACAGCATGCTAGCGCTATCCAAACAGGGTTGGAAGATATTGGACGTGTAGTAAGAGACTGTACCGATATGTTGGAACAAGCATTTGTGGTCCTCACATCTTTGCAGGAGGACCCCAACATACCGTGCCTGGAAATAGAGGTGCGTGAACTTTAGGAGTAGCATGACAGTGTCTAAGGAACTGAACATAAAGTAGTCCTCACTCAATTACTTGTGAAGATGTAACAAGCTAAGGCACCGAAGGAACGGTTGCATGCAGCATGACAGAAAGAGGTAGTTCTCAAAGCCTGTGTCCAGCCATGGATTAACGAGGCCTTCACCATCATGGCAGATATTGAAGGCAAGCTTGCACATATGCAGGGGATGTACGCGCTAAGGCAGGGATTTTCTCCTGATAAAGAAGCTTCAAAAGAGTGCTTGAAGCAAGTCCAGCAAACCAGAGAGCAGTGCGCTGTGGACCTCCGAGCAGTTCGGGACCAGTTGGAGGGACTCCGCGCCAAGATCACCACGCTGAGAGAGTGACTCAAGGGCGAGTCACGATGTTTGTGTTGGGGGCCTGTTGGGCATGGAATCCCCCCACAACCTATTTTGGGGCTCAAATCCCAAGTTTTGGTCAAATATGTTGTAAGACTCTGCGAATTGCAGGCGCAGAGTACGAAATTACATTGAGTCATAGGGTTGTTCGCCCTAAGTTTTGTAATGTCATGTTAGCCTACCCATGGTCGATAGACCATGGGATTGTATAAATAGAGCAAGGCTCTAAGTTGTAAAGAGAATTAGAGATAGGAGAAAAGGAATGGAGTCTAGAAGATAGAGAGCATAGAGGAAAGTTCTAAGTGTCTTGGGTCGTAGTAGTAGGAAGAAGCTCTGCAGTTGATTGTGCAAAGGCCTCGTAGAGTCTATAGCTGAGTGCACAGATCCCTGAAATGGAGTGCGCAGGGCGAACTCAAGTCTGTAACCCAAGAAGAAGAATAATAAAGAGAAGTTTGATTCCAAATATTGTGTATCTACTTTTGTATTACGTTCTATGCATTTATATTGTTTTGTTTATCACACGCACTTATATGAATACTGAACATTGTTAAGTATAATTGGGCTCATATAGATAAGCTAAGTAATCATATAATATCAGGTTAATAGTAAGGAAATTGGGTAATAACACGGATCGCACCTCGAGCAGAGCTGTGCAAAGGCATCATCGTAAGTTGCGAGGTACTAATAGATGCATGTAGCGACGTGCACACAAGGTCAAATCGCGTACCACTGAAAAACCATCAGAAATCTCTAGGGTGTAGAAATCTGGTTCTAGCACCCTCCCATACTACTTCAGGTGAGACCTCAATCCACGCTCCATGGACTATTGTCCAACATATAGGAAATAGACCTTCCTACCTTAGCTTACTTTCCTGAAACAATGATCTCCTCTATTTCGTTACCCCCTTAGACTCGATATGACTCTTCTATTTATAGCCTTGTCCTTTTACAATACCATGCTCCACAGACCATGGGTGGGTCTCAAAAGATTCTTAACACCTAACAACCTAAGGGATTGAAGCCCCTTTGACTCTTACTATCTTTGCACTCTACTTGCACAAATTACAGAGACTTTACATTTTTACAAAAAGGAATAAAAAATTAACCCCAGGGACCCCATCCCAATAGAATCCCTCTGAATATTTTTAATGAACCCTAAGAAGGAGTGGTTTGGTCCCATCATTTTGATGAGTCCATCACTTTTTGGTGCTTTTATGAGTTAAAAGTGAAGTTGAACTCCTTTTTCATGTTTATAGATTTTGAAAAAGATGTGAAAAAGAAAACTCCGAATGTTCCTTTTTTTAAATTTGTCTCTTGAGCCCAAAAACGTAGAAGATGATACTCAAGAGAACCTCTTATCCATATTCAACTAAGGTATTCCTTTTTCATAAATAATCTATCTCGATCCAGAAAAGGGTTAAACTTATACTGAGTACTCGTCTTTTCATTTACTTTAATGAGTTCGAAAAGAGAAGTGCTTGTCAATATTTTCATGTTTTGGGAGTCTGAAAAGAGTTGAAAGATGACTCCTCCTGAAGGATTGAGTGGTATAAAGGGTAGAAACTTGTTTAGGTCATGATGGAACTACTCAAAACATGTATAGGTCAAGAGGTAGGCTGATAAGACCACTCATTGCAGCAGTTCATTAGGAAAGGGTGAAAACACCAAGTGACAGTGAATGATTGACCAAGCATATGGTGACAATGGAATGAGAAGACTAAGGCTCTTCTGGAAAAAATAGTGTTACACAAAAAATTGTCACCATGAATTTCTACAGTTTGTGTGAGTCCATCAATACTCATACATCCCTCTTTTGCAAGTCTTAAAGCTCAGCTCTTCATGTCAAGCCTTGAAAATGGGAGAAAGACCTTAAAAATGTCTCAAACCCTGGTTTCACACTTACTCCTAGTATTGCCTGTAGTGCTGCACCTAATGGTCATGTTTCCTGCGAACCTGACCACTTTGTATATTTAATGATGGGTTGCGAACCCCTGTAAAAGTTAAAAAGGCGTGATTTCATTCTTAAAAACTTATCTTGGGTCACTTCTAGACACTTCTAGAAGGAATATTATGCTGGCAAGTCCGCTCCACCTTGGTTCATCGATTCCATAACTAAGTGAGCTAACTCCATGATATGAGGTGCCTATCCCATTGAAGGAGGAACTTATCCCTTCAATGGTGGACCTGCAACTTCCTCCATTTGCACTATAAATTCATGCATTGGGTTGGTTGTAGAAAAGGTTGAAAGCTAAAGATTCTTGAGGGTAAATGTTGTTGAAAACTAGGCTTCCTTTTTGAGCTTGTGAGAGGAGAGATCACATACCTTTCATGTCATTTAGGAAGTGAGTGAGGCTTGTAAAAGTAGAGGAGATCCCTACTGGACCCTAGAAAGGACTTGTGCAACATCAAGGCAAAGGTTGTAAAGTTCTTTTATTCATTAAGTTAATACAATCAAGTTTATTTTTCTCAATGAACTGTCTCTAATGATTTGTTTTATGAGCTCCTTGATCTTCATAATGAACATGTTTTGTTATACGTAGGTATGCTTTGATGTGTGCTTGTTTGTGTATGTAGGTTATTGAACGAGAACTGCTTGAAGCTGTTGGGATAAAACTGCCTCAAACAAGCGTTGGATCGAGGTAGGGTCTTTTACACTCCATAGTATTCATTATTTAATTGAAACATGTTTAGAGAGAAATAGATTTGCTTGTTCTCTTTGTTGCTAGATATCATTAGATACTAGGGAGATTGGACTTGTCCACAAGAACGATTCATCCAGCCAACAAATTGGCGACTCCACTAGGGACTGGTTTGATATGGATTTTGTGTTGTCTTTGCTTTGACTTGAGAAACTTGATTTTTTGTTTCTGATTTTGCCTTGATTGGTGTGCGTTTGGGTACTGCTTAGATCTTGGTTCATTTTTTATTTTTTGAAATTTTGGAAGAGGACCGCATCCTTTGAGTTTGTCACAGTGCAGACCTACCCACACTATTACAGTGTAACACAGAGCGGCACCGCACCTGGTTTTACTAGATGCCTGCAAAACCCTGTCAAAAATTTGAAAAACCTAAAATCCATCTACCTAGTTAGGTTTAGTTCTTCTCCATAGCTGTTAGTGTATGCCCAGACCTGCATTTGTCTTGACAAAAGTTCCTTTTGAGTTAGTTTTCATAGGCATTTGTGTTTGGAGTGATTTTCAAAGAAGTTTTGATTGATTGGATTGGTTTTTGCTTGGTCTTTGTAGTAGCTCAGAGATCCGAAGCCTTAGAGCCTTAGATCACCCTGGTCTCTCTAGTTTTCTTGCTGATTTTGACTGGCTTATAGAATCTATCCGTCAAGAGACTTAGATCCCATTTGTCTCTTTGGAAAAACTTTGGTTTAACTTGATTAAAAGTTTTGAATTCCATTTTTTCTTCTATCAAAATATAATTGGATGTTTTTGATTAGTTTGTTGACCTGAACAAATTGATCCTTAGTGAAGCTGAAACACTAAGTTAAACGTCCTCAAAAAAATTTCAAGTGTCTTTTCAATCCATTTTTTCGTTTAGATCTCAAAATTCAATCATAGCTTTGAGTTTTTTCATAGAAATTATACAAGCTTGTTGAAAATTCATTTTCAATAGTTTTTAGAGTTTTTCTAGAAATCTTAAAAGCTCTCTTAAGAGAATTGCTTATTCTTGTAGTTGTTGATTGTTGAAAAGAAAAGGAGTTTTTTTTTTTTTTTGAAGTTTCATTAGTAGCCTCGTTTTAAAAAGTTCTTTGGAAAAGACAAAAAGTTTCCTTTCAATTGTTGGTTAAGAGAAAGATTTGGTTTGCCAAGCATTGCATTTTCGACTCTTCCTTAACTAGATATTCATTGAAAAGGAAAAAGAATTGTTATCATCTTAGGTGCATTTTTTAGTGTTTTGGAGTTGAGTCTTCATACCACAAAGTTTCAACTCCGC
>APFE031217747.1:0-14649 GCA_000404065.3 Pinus taeda
AGGAACCTTCACCGGTTTACTATCCTACATATTAAACCTCTACATTATTGTCTCAACATACTTCCTCTGGTTTAACCAAAGCTTCCTCTTTTCCCGATCTCTTTTAATTTCCATGCCCAAAATATAGTTTGCAGCACCAAGATCTTTCATGTCAAATTTGGAGGACAATTGGGTCTTCAAATCCTATATAATTTATTTGTCATTTCCAACTAGCAACATATCATCCACATACAAGACCAGATAAATAACAAGGTCACCAATTAATTTAAAATACACAGTGATCTGCTTTGCTTCTGGTGAAGCCAAGTCCTCGTATAAATGTATCAAATTTCTGATACCACATACTTGGTGACTGTTTTAACCCATACACAGACTTATTTAACCTGCATACCAGTTCTTTCTTACCCTTCACCGCAAAGCCTTCAGGTTGCTTCATGTAGATTTCCTCTTCCAAATCCCCGTGAAGAAATGTTGTCTTCACATCCATCTGTTCTGCCTCAAAATCAAAAGCAGCAACAACAGATAAAAGTAATCTAATATAAGTTACCTTGGCAACAAGAGAAAAAATATCACCAAAATCAATTCCCGACACATGGGAATAACCTTTTGCTACCAACCGAGCTTTGTATTTCTCCACCTTCCCTTCTGCATTTGTCTTCTTCTTAAACACCCACTTGCTGCAAATGGGTTTCCTTCCAGCCAGCAACTCCACCAGATCCCAAGCCTCATTTTTGTGCAAAGATGCCATTTCATCAACCATGGCCTCTTTCCAGAGTTTTCCATCCTATGAATCCACTGCTTCCTTCATAGTTCTGGGATCATCATCAGTAACATACAAAGCAAAATTTGAATAGAAAGCAGATGAACTATACCTTTCTAGCTGCCTTCTTTCTCGAACTGATCTTCTCACAGCCAGAGTTTGTGGCTCTTCATCTTCTAATTCTTCCTCTGCTACAGAGTCTGATTCTTCCTCCTTTAGTTATAACTCTATCTTCACATGTTCCTTTGGTTGGACTTCATGTTTGATAACATCTTTCACCTCTCTGAACACCACATCTCGACTATACACAACCTTCCGTGTGACTGGGTTTCAAAGCTTATAACCCTTTAAACCATCCTTATACCCAATAAAGATGCACTTTTCAGATTTACTATCCAACTTGGTTCATTTCTCCTTTGGAACATGTAGATATGCATCACATCCAAATACCCTCAGAAGTGAAAGAGAGGGTTTCTTACCAGTCCATACCTCTTGTGGAGTCTTATCCTCAAACACTGAAGAAGGTGACCTGTTGACTAGGTAACATGCAGTATCCACCGCCTCTGCCTAGAATTCCTGTCCTAAACCGGCACCACTGAGCATGCTTCTTGCCCTTTCCATCAACGTCTTATTCATTCTTTCTGCAACTTCATTTTTCTGAGGTGTATATGGAGTAGTCTTCTGCCATGTTATACCACACTTCTTACAAAATTCTTCAAATTCCTTACTACAAAACTCTCCATCATTATCTGTACTCTGCACCTTTATCTTCTTCTCTGCCTGGTTTTCTACCAGAGCCTTAAATTCTTTAACCCTGTCAAAGACTTCAAATTTCTTCTCAAGGAAATATATCCATGTATTGCTTGAGAAATCATCTATAAATGATACATAGTACACAGACTTACCCTATGATGGAACCTTCACAGGTCCAAACACATCACTGTGCATAAGTTCTAATATATGTTTCGCCCTCTTACTACCAGAGGGGAAACTCACCCAATTCTGCTTCCCACATACAGAGTTTTCACAGAAATCAAAATCCAAAGAGCTCTTACTCATACCTTCTACCATACCTTTACCATGAAGAATCCGAAGGCCCTTTTCTCCAATATGTTCAAGGCTTTGATGCCACAACATGGTCTTCTTTCCAGAGACCACTAGATTTTCTGCTCCACTTTCAGGAACCACAAAACTATTGCACCCATCAATAACAGTGCTACCTTGTAGCTTGTACAGAAATCCAATTTTAACTCCCCGCATCAATACCAGTGCTCTTTGAACCATCTTGCAGATATTCTTCTCGAACACTGTTTTTACACCTACATCATCCAGCTTGCTAACAGAAAACAAATTTCTGGCTAATGCCGGAATATGTAGAACACCTGGAAACGTTCTAACCCTTCCACCTTGCAACTTCAACTTTACTTTTCTACGACCAATGATTATAGCCTTCTTGTCATCCCCCAAGAAGACATCACCACCATCATATTTCTCATACTCGTAGAACCACTCTCTATGGGGAGTGAGCTGAAAGGATGCACCTGAGTCAATCAACCATGCCTCATGATCTACATGTGTACTTGAAGAAGCTAAGTACACATCTCCACCTTCATCTAAGGTGGTTTTCAACTCTGTAGAAGTAGCCTCATCAGATCACTTTCCTTTGTCAGGAGCTTTAGATTTACAATCCCTTTTGTAGTGCCCTTCCTTTCCTCATTTCCATCACACCACCTTTACAGGTTTTCTTGGAGATTTAGATCTCCCTTTAGATTTAGATCTCCCACTCGATGACTTATTTTTGTTTCTATTTTGGATCTCGCCTCGTATAGACAAGGCGTCACCATTTTGGCTCTCCATATTTTTCCATCTCATCTCCTCCTTCAGCAAGGATGAGACTATTTCATCAAAATACAAGGCAGTTGCATTGCTACCTATTGCAATAACTAGACTATCCCACAAATCTGGTAGAGAACGCAACAAACGAATGCGCTTATCTTCATCTAAAATTTTAATATCAACAGATGCTAAATAACTTACCATAGTATTAAATGCACTCAGATGCTCTATCAATGAGTCTCCAACTTTCATCCTCAGGTTATACAACGTTTTCAGCAGGAAACGTTTATTCACCAGAGACCTAGATTGGTACAAAGTCCCTAAATTGTCCCATAAAGCCCTCGCGGTAGCTTCCCATGATACATTCAACAATATTGAATCTGAGACACACAATGATATTGTGCTCTTTGCCTTCCGATCCAACTTCTTCCATTCTTCATCAGACACTCCTGTTGGTTTAGTACCCAGATCTACCGCGATCCACTAGTCTTTATCCACTAATGGATCCTCCATCTTGAGTTTCCACAACTCAAAAATCTGACCATTAAATTTCTCGATCTCTATCTTTCCACTGCTCACCATCTTCTTTCACCACTAGAATCGATCTCGCAAAACTCCCACTGAACAGGGTCTACCACAGGCCTGAGCAAAACCCCTCAGCAACAAAGACGACCCCTTGAAGCCAAAACAACTCTGATACCAAATGTAGGTTTTAACCACATACAAAAATTACCTGCATACAAATTCTAAAACACAGAAAATAAACAATGCAAGATCATAACACATAAAACACATATACACAAATATTTTCCCCTCAATCCCAAAACTGGGACTACCAGCTTGATTTTTCATTATGTTCCTTTCAATTTTACAATACATATTTATACATGCCAAAGCATCCAATACCATGGGCTGAAAACCATTGCGTCCAATACCATGGACCGAAAAACCATCGCATCCAAAAAACATGTGTGAAAATCATGTACAAAACAATAGGTGGGTCAGCCCAACCTAACATAGGGTCCAAAACCAAAATCTTCTTGGGTGATGCCTCGAACCCCATAAAGTGGGGTTACGGGTGCCCTTCAAACCCCCTGTTAATTATGTGGAAAGAATATAACACAACCCAACAAGAAGGTCAAGGCTTCGAAGCTAGCCATTGACTCAATCACCTTAACTGAAGGTGATCTTCATGTAATTGGTGAAACAGTTCGTGATGTCATAAGTGAAGCACTTCAAGAAGTTATGATGGAGCACCAAACTATGTTGGGGGCCCTCATATCATAGCTACAAGAATTACAGGTGCAAACCCCTCAAGAAGGTACCCTGTCTAGCCACGTCGCAGCAGGCACTTGAACAACAGAACAGATGCTACACGCGAGGATGACCATCACAATAGTGTTGCCAAAGGGAGCATTAGTATCATCATATGCAATGGACCGAATGACGGTTAGCATGATGGAAGGCCTTGGCCTTAATTTAGTTTCCCTTCCTCAGGAAATGCTTTATCAGCTACAAGATGGGATAATAGCAGAGCTGCGCGCCAGGGAGAATTGCGCAATCCAAGCTCTTAGTGAATAGAAGATAAATATGGAGCAACTCAGTTTGCAACACGATGAGTTGGTTTTGCAGAACCAAATATTGGTGCAGACAGTAGATGACGCTTATCGATGCATCCCAGAGCTAGCTATCATAGGAGATGTACCAATAGAAGTGCAGATCCACAATTTGGCAAGTGGAGTCTGCGATGCGAGAGAATAGACAACAAAGGTTCAGCTAGAGTTGAACCTTTAGATTGTCGAGTTGTGGTTGAAGGTGTAGCGTTCCACTCCCCAGATATCAAAGAACAACGCGTCAATGCTATTACAACAAGGTTGGAAGATATTGGAGGTGCAATGCGCAACTGTGCAAATATGTTGGAATAGGCACTAGAGGTCCTCACGACTTTACAGGAGGATCCCAATATCTAGTGCTAGATACAGAGGCATGCAAACTCTAGTAGTAGTATGACAGCATCAAAGGGACTGTGGAAATAGTAGTCCTCACTTAGTGGCTTGCAAAGATGCAGTAAACCAAGGCGTTAAAAGAGCAGGTGGACAAAATGCGCCATAAGGAAGCAATTCCCAAAGTGTGCGTCCAGCCATGGATCAAGGAAGCCTTCACAATCATGACAGATATTGAAGGAAATTTAGCACAGATTCAAGGGATGCATGCATTGATGCAGTGCGACACCCCAGAAACGGAGGTCGTCGAAGATAGAATGCATCAGGTTCAACAAGCAGTAGTTCAATGCACCGCAGACATCAAGACCATTTGGGATCAGTTGGAGGGACTTTACGCCAAGATTGTCATGCCAACAAAGTGACTTGAGGATGAGTCATGATGTTTGTGTTGGGGGCTGTTGGGCATGGAATTCCCCCACAACATGTTTTGGGGCTCAAAGCCCAAGTTTTGAGTAATATTATTGTAAAACTCTATGAATTGCAAGCACGGAGCGCGAATTGTATGTTAGAGTCATAGAGCTGTCCGCCCTAAGTTTTGAATGTAGTGTTGGCCTATCCATGCTCCGTGGACCATGGGATTGTATAAATAAGCGAGACTCTAAGTTTTAAAAACAAGGAAAAAGGAATCAGATGAAGTCAAAGAGATAGCAAAGCATAGAGCAAGAGTCTAAGTGTCTTGGGTTGTAGTAGTAGGAAGAGGCTCTACAGTTGAGTGCGCAGAGGCTTGGTAGAGTCCACAGTTGAGTGTGCGGACCCCTGCGACTGAGCGCGTAGGGAAGAATCAAGTTTGTAATAGAAGGAACAAAATAATAAAGAGAAGTTTCACTACCAAATCTATGTATCTGTTCTGAGTTATTACATATTTGATATTACTTGCACTTAAATTGATTATTCAACTATACTGTTTGTTTACTTCGCGCCCTTGTATTGTGAATATTGTTAAGTATAACTAAAATCATATAAATAAGATAGGTTAATCAACTAATATCGGGCTGTGAGTAGGGACATGGATAATAACATTGTTTAGCCCCTGAATAGGGTTGTGCGAAGGTAGCATCTTAGGCTGCGAGATATGGGTAAGTGCGTGTAGCACTGCGGACCACTTGAAATCATCAGACATCTCTAGGGTGCAGAAACCTA
This sequence comes from Pinus taeda, assembly GCA_000404065.3. Classification (NCBI taxonomy): domain Eukaryota; kingdom Viridiplantae; phylum Streptophyta; class Pinopsida; order Pinales; family Pinaceae; genus Pinus; species Pinus taeda. The sequence goes on from APFE031217747.1 coordinate 5,740, forward strand.
GTTCTAGCACCCTCCCATACTACTTCTGGTGAGACCTCAGTCCTCTCTACATGGACTGTTGCCAAAAGGGCCAGTATTACCGAGATTTTTTTGGCTAAATCACCTCTAAACCTGGGTCAGGCCCCACTAAGCCAACTCTAGCTCTCAATACAATCCTCAGAGATGCTCACAGGAAATCTCGGCTTCTCTCCAGCCTTCCCCTCTGTCATCCAAGCTCCTATTTCCTTGCGCTGTTTTTTGTGGATGATTTGCCTATTACCAAGTGGAAAACCAAGCCTTCAAAACTGTACAATCCTCAAGGATGAATCCTTGAATGCATGCATTATTTTTATCCATGAGAAAACACATGCAGCTGATAGTACATTGTCCTTGAACTTTAATCGCAACTGGGTCTTTCTTAGAAGAGACATGCATGAGTTTCTGATGAGGGAATATTCAGTTAACTAGAGTAGCACTAGTTGAGTGCATTAATGCATCAACTGACTATTAACTCACTATTACTTCCTCAAATAGTTTGGAGCTAATTCAACTAGACTTAACTCAGTAAAATGAGTTAAGTAATTACAACTCAAATATAACTCAATATTATCTCCTTAATTTAAGGGATAACTCTTGCATGACTTCAAGAAGACTTCTAACTTGAATTTCTCCAACTAGTTAATTTAAAATTAATTAATGAATTATTTCCAAATAGTTGTTAAGACTAAATTCAATTTTAATTCACAATTTAATTCAAGGACAAATTAAATTGGAATATTATTGTTGCCATATTTCAACACTGTCACTCGAGATAAAGCAGCGCAAGAAAAGAAATAGGTTGAGCAGGCCACAACCTAAGAAAAAGCAGTAGAGGAAAAGAAGGAAGTTGTTGCTATGGCAACTCCTAACAAGGAGAGCAATGCCAAGGAGGCCACACTAGAAGTTGAGGAGTCTGCTTCTCAACATATTGTGGATAAGGAAGGGTCCAAGGAGGAAGGAGGTGGTGGCAAGGAGCACAACACTCCCTTTAAATTACAGAAGCAGACGAAGGAGATGAATTCTGAACCCAGGAAGAAGTATAAATTGGACAAGAATGCACATGTGGATACAATGGTCCTCAATGAGGGGGACTTCAATGAAATCAGAGATAAGGTCCACGACACAACAATGGAGCTATGGACACAACAATGGAGCTATGGACACAGTAGAAGGATCCGTGTGAGTTGCAGATTCAAACAAGTGAAATTCAGGCGAGCATGGGATAGGAGAGTAGGATTCAAGAGAGCCTGCAACAAGCAAGCATTTTGGTGCTAGACATAGAAAGAACTTTGGAACTTAGATTTATTCCTTTACTAGACAGTTCACTCTGCGCAAAATAGGATGAAGCAAACACCCAACTCAGACAAATAAAATATGTGGGTGTCAGCTTAGTTGTGCTGCCTATTCAGACCCTCCATGCACTACATCATGGGGTATCAAATGAGCTCAGGATTAGGGAGCATCATGTACTATCATTTATCAAAATTTCAAGATGAATAATGAGAATATTTTTGTAGAAAAGGCTCAGGCGCTGAAGGAAAAGGAAGAATTGGCCAGGCAAAGCCAGAGCTTGGAGGCAGCAATTACGCAGGCATGCCAGATGCTACTTGAATGTATCCTTCCAGAAGATGCATGAAAAATGGTGAAGATTTAGAAGTTGGATATCACAGTCATAGAATCAAAGGATGAGGTCGACAGAGTAACATTTGAGTTCCAAATGAAGATCTTAGAGCTCGAGTTGAAATTGCAGCAAACAACTCTGCCTGAAGTCAGTGAACAACGTGGAGCTGTTATCAGAGAAAGTATGGCCACTTTTGATGCAATTGCCATAGGCTGCACACTAACCTTAGAGCAGGTAATGGAACTATGGAAGAATCTGTAGGGGACCCAAACCTACAGAAACTTGGCACAGATATCTGGGAGCTGCAAGAATAATTTGATGAACTTAGGGCAGTTTTGTGCACTTTTGCGCTAGTCCAACACTTCACTCACCTAACAAAAGGAAAACAACTTCAAACATAGATTGAGGAGTTGAAAAGGAAATATATTGTATTAAAGGCTAGAATATAGCCATGGATAGAGGAATCATGTTAGCTTACTCTTGCAGTCCAGGAAAAATTGCAGACTCAAAGGACCATGCACCTCGCGATGGAATGCCTGACTACATAAAAGCTAGTGGAGGAAGTGTAGCAGGTTGTGGTACAGGGTTCTACTGACATAGTTGTGCTGAAGATGGAGTTTAGCCACCTTCGCTATAAGTAGATGTGCTGGTTGAGTCACTCGAGGGTGAGTCACCCAATTTATGTTAAGGGCCTGTTGGATGGGATCCCTGGGGTCAATTTTGTTAAGTTTTGAGTCAATTTTGTATTATCTTTTGTAGCGAATGCAAGGTCTCCGCGAAATGTAAAAGAAGAGCGCGAAGCTAGTAGGAATCAAAGGGGCTATAGTCCCTTAGTTGGGTAAGCGATAGAGTTGTTTTGAGACCCCCCCATGGTCCACAGACCATGGTATTGTAAAGAAAATGCTATGTATAGTTGAGTCATAACGATTCTGAAGAGAGATTAGAATTGGAAGAATCATTGTAAGGGCAAGGTGCTAAGGCAAGAAAGTTTGTTTCATGTACTTAGGTGAAAGGGGAAGGCTCTTGCAGCTGAGTGCATGGAGACCTTGGTAGGACCGCAAGCTAAGTGCGCAGGCCCCTACAACTAAGTGTGCATGGATAAAGAGTCTTTATCGAATGCTTACACTTAATAAAGATTGTTTTGGGCTGAAAATAATGTGTCTGTGTTCTTTTATTTACTTCTACTAAGTTTATATATCTTCACTCTGTGATGTGTGTTATATGAATGATGCTTATTTACTACACAAACCAGGTAGATCTATAATATTTATGCATGATAAGTACAACAAAGTACCTTTATGAAGATCTTGAAGTTGTTTAGCTAGATTTGTGGTAGTTATCTATCGAAGGATTATATCTGCGTGAAGTATGATCTAATCTTCAAGGGTATCAGAAAACCATCACATAGGCCTCTCGATACAAAAAACTAGTTCTTAAATCCCCCAATATTGCTTCAGGTAAGACTGCAGCTTGCACTATGCAGGTTTTTTCTGAAAGGGCCAATATTTAGGGTTTTGCTGGTTCGCATAGTTAAAGTTGAAGTTGGGTCAGGCCCCATCAAGCCAACAGTCTCAACACCTCCTGTGTTGCAAGGACCAAACCGGAATCTACCATTCCATATATCCTCAGATGCATCAGATACAACAATAAGATGAGTTCTTAGACAAGAAAAGGATAAAAAGACTTATTTGATTTATTACATCATCAAAAGCCTTATGTCGACTGAGTTAAATTATATTGTGACATAAAAATAATTTATGGCCATTGTTTCTGCCATAAATAAATTTTTCCACTACATAATGCGATATCCAATTTTTTTGTATACTGGTCATTTTGCCATTCATTATTTAGCTAAAAACCCTATTACCTATGGTAGAATAACTCGGTAGTTATAATTATTGCAGGATTTCAACATTAATATAAAGGATCAATAAGGAAGAGAGCATCTTGTTGCAGACTTCTTGTTGCACTCGATTCTTCCCTAGTTGAGGACCAATTACTAGATGAACATTTGTTTGTTATAACTATCAAAATGCCCTGGTATGTTGATGTTGTGCATTATATGGCAGCCAAGAAATTACCATCACACCTGTCATTCTGAGAAAATAATCTTAGCATCCAACAAAGTGTACACTTTTCATGGATGGATGCTTACCTCTTTCATACAGGGGATGATCTTCAAATTTGAATATGCATTAAAGAAGACTAAATTTATGATATCCTTTGGGCTTGTCATGATGAGCCCTATGGAGGTCATTTTGTTGACCAGAGAATTGGACACAAGGTATTACATATGGGTTATTTTTTTTCCCACAATATTTAAATATTCCAAGATATATGTCGAGAGTTGCGATAGTTTCCAAAGGATGGGTTGTCCCATTTAGGCTGACGAAATACCCCTTCAACCACAAATTGTATTGGAACCATTTGAAAGATGGGAAATGGAATTTATAGGTCCCTCTAATCCACCTTCAAATCATAAATTGTTTATTCTATTTTGTACAAATTATGTAATTAAATGGGTTGAAGCGGTACCATTCCCAATGACCATGGAAGAAGCAGTCATAAATTTTCACTTTGAATTGTTTGCTCGATTTGAGCTACCTCGGGAGCTTGTAACAGATGTTAGATCATAATTCAATGCTCATAAAATTTCAGCCATGCTGCAAAATGGCCATATTAAACACAAAGTCACATCTCCTTACCATCCACAAGCGAATGGGAAGGTGGAAAGCACCAATAAAGTCTTGGAGGTGACTTTAACCAAATTAGTATCTTTAAATTGAAGAGATTGGGATTCCAAGATTCTAGAAGCTTTATGGGCCTATCAAACAACCTGGTGCAATAGCACTGGTTATTCACCTTATCATCCCATTTTTGGTAAGGAACCCATTTTTTTGATTGATTTCAAAGTTAAGACTCTTAGAACTACCAAGGAAGTTAGATTGCATCTTACAAAAGAAAAGAAACAATTCTTACAATAACTCAATGAACTTGATGAAATGCGTCTTCTTTCTTTACAATGTATTTCCATAATTCAACAATAGAGAGCTAAATGGAATGATTGGTTGATTGAAAAGAAAGACTTTCAATAATGGGATTGGGCATTGTTATACGACTCTAGATTCCAAGAATTTCTAGGTAAACTTCAAATAAGATTGCCTTAAACAATTATCGAGGTTTATGACAATGGAACGGTGTGCGTTATGACAATTGATAATTTTAGAATTTCGTTACTTGCCAATCGGCATCGACTTCTTCGGTGCCACTAACCACTTACTCGAGAATCTTCTATTCACAAAATTGATAATGACACCGGTTTGTAGGTTGTATTTGATGATTGGGAAATGCTCCCATGGTCACAATAAGGTAAATTCTTCTTCGAAATATTCTTTATTTTGTACATAATGTAAATAATTTTATTTTATATTTTATATCGGCATGGAAAAATCATTGATATTTCAATCACAGTTGTTGTTCCCTTAGTCACAACCATTGTTTCCTTTATCATAGTCGTTGTTCCCTTAGTCATAACCATTGTTTCATTTATCACGGTTGTTTTTCATGTTGGCATTATGACACAGGTTTGACACTATGACACAGGTGTTGTCCTTGATGGAAACTCACTCAGATGACAGATCACAGTTCAAGCTCTCAGAATGAAGGAAAAAGAGATATACGTAGGTTCCTCTTAACCAAGCTTCGTATAGACGTGATATCTCCTATCAAAAGGTGTGTATGTGTATGCACACACTTTCACGCAATGAAAAGTGCATACATCTGGGAAAACTTACTTTTGGTCCATGGTTTTGGTCCTTGGTATTTGGACCTATGGTTTTGGAACATGTTATCTCATCTAAAGTGTTGAACCCAGGTATTTGGACCCAGGTATTCATTCTAAGTGGTTTTGGACCATGGTATTGAGTAATGCCTAAGACTATAAAAGGGAAAGGAGATCATTAGGCAAGTGTACTTAAGGATTGAATATCTTATGAAGAGTAAGATCTAGAATATTTGTCATTGGGTTATGGTGCATAGCTGGATCTGAATCAAGGAGGAACCTGAGTGCTAGAAGAAGGATAAGTTCTATTGATGGGTCAAGATCTTAAGGCTTGAATAGAAGTATCTTTGTGTGATTTTGATCTGTTATATTTGGCGCATGACTTGATCTATAAATCCAATAATTTGGGTATAACTGATGTCTGAATAATTCAAAAGGGTAAACTATCTTTTATAGATCTGTACACAGGTTCGACATAGCAAAGGTGTGTATACACATTGGTTCGGTAATTCAAAACAACGTATATGTAGGTCTTCCTTAATACAGAAGTGTATGCACACAGGTTCTTCATCTTGAAGTAGCGTACGTCTCATAAAATATGTTTTAGATACTTATGTTTAATATTGCAGTATTCTAGGTTCAACATTGGTGTCTAGTTACTATTATTGTATTCTGGTTACAACATTTAGAGAAGTGATTGATTGATTCACTTTTGGTTGGTGCAAAGGGGATTGGTTGATGCAGATTCATTTGATGTTTGATTGATGGATCCAGTTTGAAAATTTATGAAACATGGTCCCTTGAAGAAAAGAGAAGGTTGTAGACTTCTGTAGATCAGCACCTACGTACTAGTACATCAGCTAGTACAAGAGCTAAGGTGGTTGTAGCTCCCTTCCGGGAGACGCTGGAGAATGAGAGAAGGTTGTAGACTTCTACAGGTAGAAGCTTGCGTACTAGTATAAGACTGCACTAGTACAGAAATATTGTAAGAAGAATTTTCTTATTAACAAGAAGATAGAGACACATTGCAGTAGGTGGTTTTCACCCACATTGGGTTTCCACCTTATATCTTGTGTTCATATGTGTGATGATGTGTTCTGTTTACTACACCTATTTACTGTTCTTATGGTTAATGAATTTCTGATGCACTGATTAAGGATCAAATGGATTAACTAAATCTTAAGTTTACTGGATATACGCTAGTTTCTATAGACACAGTTGCGTGTATACATGGGTTCCCATATCTGAAGTAGCGTTAAATTATATATACTAAGTTTGAAAATGAAAAATTGTTTGACTTGATAATACTGATTCACCCGCCCTCTCAGTATTATTTTCAACAATTGGTATCAGAGTAGGTCCTTCAGAAGAAGCTTGATCACTTGAAGGAAGATCTATCATCATGAGCAACTACAAAAAAGAGGCATTTATTAGGCCACCAATATTTGAGGGGAGAAACTTCGTTTATTGGAAGGTAAGAATAATAGCCTATCTATTAGCTCTCGGTACAGAAGTTTGGGATATCGTGGAAGGAGGATACATATTTCCATCAACAAATTCTACTACGGCTGGTAAAATGCAGTATGAAACAAATGCAAAGGTTGTAAACACTCTATTGGGGAGCCTATTTCAATCAGAGTTCATCAAGTTTATGCAACTCAAAACCACCAAAGAAATATGGGACAATATCATTCTAAGCTATGAAGGAGACGATTAGGTAAAACGCGCAAAACTACAATCTCTCATAATTCAATATGAAACTTTCAGAATGCATAATGATGAAAGTGTGGCTAATTATTTCTTACGTATAGATGAGATTTTTAATTGCATGAAAAACATGGGTGAAGAGATAAAATAAGTTACTTTAGTTGAAAAAGTTTTAATATCTTTGTCTTCTAAGTTTGAATCAAAAGTTTCGGCCATAGAAAAAAAGCAAAATCTTCAGAGTATCACCATGTCACAGCTGCATGGAATCCTAACTGCTTTCAAAATGAGAAAAGGGGGTCCATCAAACAGGAGAGAAGTTGCTTTCAAATCTTTGGGAAAAGGAGAATACAATGAGTCAGGGCATATGCCAGAAGGAGAGGAAGAATCAAAATTTGTCAAGAACCTTCAATGGGGTTCTGCAAGATTCAAAGATACGATGCCTTTCAATTTTTTTTCTTGTGGAAGAGCCGGTCATTATGTGGCCAAAAATCCTCATAAAGATAAGCTTGATAAAGTTAAGGAACCAATTGAATGGAATAGAAAATAGAACGTAAGTAAGAAGAATTATTATACACATGAAGACATAGATGGATTTTCAAATAGTGATGAAGATGAAGATGATAATGATTATAGAGTTTTGATGGATTTTGAAGATGATGATTTATTGGATGCTATAGATGAAGATGATCTCTATGAAGAAATTTCTAAACTTAAAATCTGTTTATAAGAAAAGAGTATGATCATAGACACTCTAACATTCCAACTTGCTGAAAGGGAAAAACACAATGAAAAGTTAGAATGTGAAATTGTGGGACTTGATAAAGATATTGAGAAAACAAAATCTCTTAATCTTAGATTTGCTAAAGGATCTGAAACTTTAGATGAGATTATCAAAGTGCAGCGTTCTCCTCTAATCAACATAAGTCTTGGATATACTGAAGAAGCATCTCAAGCACAGAAGTCATCCACCTCCAAAAGTTATCTTGATGCAGCAAGGAGAAGTGAACAGTTTGACAATCGTCAACAAAGGCATAAAGCAGATCACCAAATAAATCGGGGTCAATCTACTTCAAGGATGAACAAAAGCTACAACCAACCACAGGTAAATCATTCTCTATTTGCCTCAAGAATGAATGTCAATGGAAACCACAATCACCCAGTCGGTAGATTTGATAATCGCAGGAATTTCTTTAATGGCCAATGTTTTTCATGTCATAAATTTGGACACAATGTTGCTTAATGTGTTGCCTACAAGACCATCATGACTCGAGAAGCACAGAATCAAAGGAGTGTGACTGGGATCATGAAGAGGACCTACAATAATTTTTTTGCTCTTGAAAATGAAATAGAATGCTCTATTTGTAACAACTTTGGTCATGAAGATTCTGAATGCAAGAGTAAGTTTTGGCAAACATCTCAGAAGGAGCAAGCTCCATTGGATCTCAAAACATGGAGAAGGAAAGAACCGCAACCAGAAAGATGTGGTATAGCGTTGTATGCGGAAGGATAGGAGAATCAGTGGTACATCGACAGCGGATGCTCGAAACATATGACAGGAGATAAAGAAAAACTTCAGTCATATAGTGCCTTAGAAAAGGAAAGGAAGGTCTCATTTGGAGATGACACCCCTGCACTCATAAAAGGTAAATGTTTTGTTCTTTTGAAGGAAAAAGTCAAAGCTGGAAATGTTATGTATGTTGATGGATTAAAGCATAATCTATTGAGTGTTAGCCAAATGTGTGATCAAGGAAATGAGGTAATATTTCGATCAAATGGATGTATT
>APFE031217760.1:3171-13670 GCA_000404065.3 Pinus taeda
AATAATTGTGTTTGCAGCGAATGAATCTCGGTGCTTTTCTCTCGGATGATATCCTTGAGCTCTGTGCTAGGAGAACCGGCGTCAAGATCAATAACCGGATCACCTGACATTCTCTCCTCAATCATGGGCTGCTTGCCCCTCTCTGCTACTTGTGCTACTGTCGGCAACGAGGCCCCTTCCACCTGGTGTGGAGATAACACTCGCTGATCTGATGATGATGACGAGACCCCTTCCACCTGCTGTGGAGAAAATACTCGTTGAGCTGCTGCAAACAAGGTCCTATGACCTCTCTGATATGTACACTGCAGTGGGGAAACAACATGTGTCGGCACAATAATTTCAGGCTGGCGTGATGGACCTCCCTCCTCATGAATGGCCTCTGGCTCTAGCCATGGCTGTGGTGGCGCTGCAACCTTGAAAAAACATCAACCCTAGCATAATGCCTACATGAACAAGCAATCACCCAAATCCACTTCTCCTTACATTTCTTGGTGATAAACATAAATATGCAAGCCCATCCTTTCATGTTTCAAGCATTCAAACACACTAGAAGACCCTACCTCCATCAATTTAGCAAGCAAGAGGGCAATTTAGTTGATTTGGAGTGGTTCTGTAGAAGACAGCTTGAGTGGTCGCGCCCCTGCTCTGAGTGGTCGAGCCCCTTTTGCAGGAGGCATTTGGAGGCCTTCCCGATGTCAGAATCAGGCTCAAAATAGCTCGTTGTAAAGGTCTTTGAGTCTAATTTCCAACTCGAGTGGAATTTTTCAATTTGGAGTTGATTGGACCTATCAAAAATTAAATCTCCCAAGACTGGTCAAAAAGTACCAAATGAGGCTGCCTGAAAGAAAAGTGCTGTTGCAGTCAAGTTTTGAATGCCTTCCTCAACCAAAAATTGAGCTCATGATATCTCATTGGAAATCTATATTTGTCTAGTTATCATTGTACCCATCAATCAAATTATTTGGCCAACCAAGCTAGGAGAAAACTTGATTTTCCCAAGGTCGCTTCAGAGGTGTCTTTGATTCTCCTGAGGCAACGGTATTCTTGACATTTCTATCAAACCATGACACCTGTGTAAAAAGTAAAGGAGGTTTTTCTTCTTTGGCATGTTGTGGACAAAAACCTCTCTCAGTTTCCCAAAATTCATCTTTGATTTCTCTGAAACATTATTTGAGTGCGACTTGTCCCGATGTGTGAAACAAGGAATTCTGTCAAAATGAAGCGAGATGAAGGGGATAGGGGGCTTCTAAATTCTTGGGGAAATTTGTGGGAGTGGGGAGGAATGTTAGGAAGCAGGGGAAAGTAGAATCTCATAGATTGAGTGAGGGGAAGGGATCCAAAAGGGCAAAACACAGGCCCAACCTAGAAAATTGCCACGTTGTAGCTAGAAACTAGGGTTTGTGGAAAAATGAGGAATTTGGCGGATCTAAGGGATGGGAAGTGTTTGATAAGGTAATTTAATGATAGGGGAAGGTGTATGAACATCAGGAAACAAGTTTTGCCGATGATTTGACGGCCAAAGAGAAATTGGCTTCAAAACCCTAGGAGAGGGAAATGAACTTGCCAAGGCACAACTGAAGCATGAACAAGATGTAAAATGACTCATTTGACACTGACGTGATAATGACAACCCTATGAATGATGATAGACTCAGCTGAATGATGACATAGGCTGACATTTGGGCAACTTTAGAAGGAGTGAAAACAAACCCTAGACCTAAAGCCTAGTGACCAAATTTTGCTTGAAAACTCTTTGAAATGGCAAAATTTGACCTTGACACTCTGAGACCACTTTGTAAGAGCATATTTGATCACTGGAGGAAGGTTGGAAAGACTGACACTAACATGACGCAAAAGAAATCAATGAAAAACTAACTACATGAATGCAATCATTTGTTCTTCGATGAAAAGAGATCTCTATGTGGGTTCTATGAAACTTCTATAAAGCAAAATACTTTTTCTTTTCTTTTCTTGAAACACATTTCACACACCCAAAAACTAAAAAGACTACGAATGCTTTAACAATGCAAACTACCCTAATGCAAGGTATAATGAAGATGCAAGATCCTAAATCACTCTAAAAAAAAGAAAGCAATTGTTTATAACTATTAATTAGCCAACTTAAGTACTGAAGAGGATACAAATTTTGAACACAAAATTCTCTCCAAACAAGAAGGACAAATCGTAAAAGATTGCAATTCACTTTCAAAAACCAAAAGAAACCAAAATCAAACTTGGCAAAAGAAAAAAAATAAAAACAATTTTTTTTTAGATCTTTTCTTTTTCAAGAAACAACCAAAACAACTTTTTGAAATCACTCAAAATGCTACTAAAACTCGAAGATCAAAAAAAGAGGACAAGGAGTCTTTGCAAGTTAAAAACTTGAAAATGAAGAAAAATTTGAGCAGAAAAGGCTTCAACTTGTACTAAATGAGCCAAACAGTAGCAAAGAGCATGACAAACTGACCATGAATCCAGGAAACAAATACTTTCAAATTCATCAAAAGGACTTTCAAAAAGAAAGAAAATTTATAAGGTCACAAAATGAAGGAAAGCAAAGCAAGTAGATCAAGTACCGAGATTGACACTGAGACTGAAAACAATCACCTGTTGTGGAGGACCAGAACAATCAAGAATTTCTAAATGAAGTCTTGTGTGCCAAAACACCAATTACAAACTTGCTCAAAAAGCAAACCTAGGCCAAATCTTTTCACTGAGGAAGAGACTTCGAAACAGTAAGCTTGCAGAATAATGAAATTCTTCAGACAGAAATTGACTATACAGAGACTAAACAGACCAGGCAAAAAATATTTTTGGGCAGAGAGATTTGAAAAAACAATGCAAAAATTGATATACGCGACTGTGTTCAATCACAGAGGCGTGTACATGCGCTTTTGATATAGGAAACTCGCGTATACGTGGGTTCACTTCACAAAAACAAGCGTGTGTATGCTATTGTAAACAGAGTAAAAGGCGTGTACAAAGATTTGTAAGAAAAGTAAAAAACAAAGCCAGATCAAAAAGATCAAACTTACGGTCTGAGACTCTAGTAGACCAAATAATATTGTAACAGCAAGCAAACCAAAGATTGCTCTGATTGACACTGAACAACCCAAACTAGGAATAATAAGATTGTTATCCCCAGTGGAGTCGTCAATGTTGTTTCGGGAATAAGTACCCTAGGGCTTTGGGTTAGAACCCCAACAAAGAAGGAGCAAACTACAACAAGAAACACTCATACAACTCAGGCAAAATTATTATATAACGAAACTATGTAAGAGAGACCATACCTGGATTTCCTTCGTTTGAGTAGGTCTCACAGGGTTCAGACCCTCTGCCTATCCCGATGTTCTTCAAACCTGAAAATCATTCAATTCGAACATACATAGCAGTATAGAAGTAAAGCATATTCACGAAATTTGACTTTATATCATATAAACAAATGATTGATCGTACATCAAAACAACATTCATATATGAATTACAACATAATTTGATGCATAAACAAAGTTAATTTCGGAAACAAGACAACATTTCTTTTATCGCAGTAAGCTATAAATAACATGGAGAGAATTCACCTGAGTCTTCTTCTTCCGGCTCCAAGCGGAACCGTCCTCTGAATTCGTCCTATCCCAGCCTTCAAAAATATTCTTCCATAACCAACAACATGATATCTCAAGAAAGAGGGAGAATATCTATAATCAAGGAAACAAACGTTTCCTGAATCTTGGGGAAGTGCATGAGGCACAGGGATTCATCAGACTCAGTCAAGGATAATCTCAATATAATAACTCTATCTCTTCTCCTCCTTTAGGCCTTCCCATAGAAGTCTATTTATACTTCTCCCAATTAGTTTTTTAGTTGGGAAATAGTTGGGAAACATTTGGGCCATGGGGAATAGGAGGTAATCAATAGGTAAAACCCGTGAACTCCGCCCATAATTAAGGAAATTTAAAATTTTAAGTGTTTTAACACATATACGCGGGTTGGGTATTGACTAACTCGCGTGCACACGCTTTTATCTCAGGGAAAAGTATCGTACAAGGAATAAAGAATTGTTTTTAATTTATTTGGACCAAGTCTGGAAGGAGGGGTTGCCCTAGGCCGTAAACCAAGCATCACAAATACCAAGGGTAGTAAATGGTGCTATAACACACATAAACCTGTCAAATTTTAGAGACCATTTCCTTGGAACCTATTTTAGGCCATACAACCTCTTCTTCAACTTGCACACTAATTTCTCCTTCCCTTTGACCTCATACCCTTTTGGTTGCAGCATACATATTTCTTCCTCCAAATCCCCATGGAGAAACGTTGTCCTTACATCTAACTTCTCAAGATGAAAATGTTCCGGTGCCACTAGACTGAAAATCATTTTTATTAAAGTTATTTTAACAACAGGAGAAAAAAATTCATCAAGGGTTGTACCTTTATTTTGTGCAAACCCCTTCACCACAATTCTATCCTTATACATGTTGGGCGTAGGATCCCCCAAGGGAAGTTTTGGGGCTTAAAGCCCAGATTTTGACTAAATCCGATGTAAAGACTCTGCATTTTGTGGGCACGAAGCGCGAGCTTGTAAATGAGTCATATGGTTGTTCGCCCTCATCTTTGTAATGTAATGTTGGCTTTAGAGATCTGCCCATGGTCCGCGAACCATGGGATTGTATAAATAGAGCAAGGCTCTAAGTTGTAATTCAGTTAGGGAAGTGAAAGCAATAGATTGAGAATTGAGTCTTATCTAAGTGTAGAATCGAGTCTTTTGGTCATAGAGTAGGAGAAGGCTTTGCAACTGAGTGCGCAAAGGCCTAGTAGTCCGCAGTTGAGTGCGTAGGGCTGGTTGAGTCTGTAACTAATTGAAGCATTAATAAAGAGAAGTTTTATACCATTCTTGTGAATTTATTTCCTGTTTTGTGCATTGAATGTATCAGGTATAAATTACATTTATGTTGTTTATAAGATGCGCAGACTTATATGATTATGTTGATTAAGTGAATATAACGTACGATATATGTCTACGCAAAGATAACTAACAGTTATAAGAAGATAAGTAAGATCTGTTATGTAACTTGGGGAAAGAGCGCAGAACATTGCTTTGGTAGGGCCAAAGCACCTCAGCGCCTGGTTAGGGCTACGTAAAGACGATTACAATAGATCATGAAGGCCTCACAGGTCAGGATAGTGTGCGAAGTGACCTGCACGAAGGTATTCACAATTGGACTAAATCGACCCCTCATACATCTCAAGGGTGCGGAAGCTTGGTTCTAGCATCCTCCCATACTGCTTCGGGTGAGACCTCAGTCCGCGCTCCGTGGGATGTTGTTGAAAGGGCCAGTAGTGTAGAGATTTGTTTGGCTAATTAACTTTGACCTAGATCGGGCTCCCTCAAGCCAACAAATGGTTATGTTACCGGGACCAGAATCTGCATAGAGATGTCTGATGTCATATCATTGGAATCCAACTAAAAAGGAAAATGAAGGTTGGTTGGATAGGAGGATTCATGAGTTCGCGGCGCAGGAAAACTGGAATTCGTGACTGATAAAAGAAGAGTGGTTAGATTGCTACCTATACATAGAGATCCATGAAATCTTCTTCGCATCTTTCCCGACTTAGTTGTACGAGTGGATCGCAAAGTTAGCAGATAGCCAAGGAAGGTGGAAAATCGACAATCCTATTGTGTGGACCCCAGAGTCGGTGCGCAGATTGGAAGTATTAGAGGATAAGATCGCACACGCAGTTGATCACTGGCTCGATCAAATTAGAGGAGGATTCATTACTGAGTTCACGGTAGATATTTCAGTCAGCTATAGTGAGGCAAAGTGATGCTTTATCAAAGGACCGCGAGGTAAGTACGTGAAGTCTCTGAATACTTGGATTAAAATGCTATTGTGTGAAAAGCGGGTTATGCAATTACCTTGATGTCTGGAGCTACGCGAAGTGGAAAAAACTACAGAAACGAAGGAAGTAAGGGACCAGAGAATAACCCTTTGATTTCATCTCTATGAGGGGATGAGGAAGAGCTTGCGAAGGTCTCTTCATGAAGTGAGATCCATTTGATAAGGCAGAGAATTCCGTGCATATCACCCCCACCCACACCACCACCAGTTTCACCACTATCACCTCCATCTTCACCTGTACCACCTCCGCCACCACTGCGAGTCAGTATGGCAAGCACGATAAAGTTGCTTGTGTTCAAGGGATTGGGAAATAAGATCTGGACCAATTTTGGTTCATGATAAGAGTCGTATGGGAAGCATAGGGAGTTAGAGATGACAATATAAAGAAAGTGACACTGGTTAGCGCATTGCAGGACCACGCACTGACATGGTATATTAAGCATTCTAATGATAATCTGAATGCAAGAATCACAGATATCCAAATTGCGCTAAACAAGGAATTTAACAGGCCTAAGTCAGAAGCGCAATCGATCATTAGATTCAAAGAGATCACAATGCTACCAGGTGAGACTCCTTAGGAGTTGGATCAGAGACTGAAGTGTACGATTCATGAAGCTAATATGACTTTCACGGATGGATAGCACCACGAACGGTTTGTAGCATCGCTAATGCCGCAATTGAGGAACACGATGTTGCAACAAAGGTTAATGACTCAGGAAGAGACCTTAGAGATCTTGATGAGGCTACATGAGACCTTGATGTAGTATCCTAACATGGGAGTTTAGTAGATCCACGCGCAGTTGAAAAACTTATGCCTTGAGATGCAGAGTCTGAAACAGGACAAGACAACCCGACCAGAAGTGCGCGAAGAGGTGTGGTGCACAAAATGCAAGGGTCAGGGCCATGATAAGGACCACTGCCCTGTGTTCACAAATTACCTCGTAGGAGGAGGACCAAGGCCATTAAGGCCGAAAGCACGAGAAGGACCTAGCGCACCTGCTTTGTGGTGGGTGATTTTTCAAATAGGAGGAAAGCATGCTACGGACAACTGCCATTTGTTACAGAAGTACACGTAGAATTGACAACAATTGTTCTATGATTTTTGTAGATAGATTGGACATGATGATGCACTTGTAGAAGCTATGAGCTAATGATGGATAGAACTCCCACCTATAGAGTTCAGGCCAAAACACGGCCCCTAGACTAGAACGTAGGAGTGGAACGAACTAGATTTCAGGGGCGCGGACTAGGCCAAGGTGGAGGATGACCTCGAAGAGGTCACGGATAGCTGATATGCTACAATTGTGGAGGGCCAGGACATTATGCCTGTGATTGTATGAACCCAACGTGTCCATCATGTCTATATTGTACCTTGTTTGAACATGAGAAGGAAGATTTTCCTGCACTGATAGATAGGATACGCAACAAGGGAGTGCTACCACCTCCCCAGACTCAAAACCTGTAGATGATGAGGTTTAAGCCGTGTGAGGAAGATCAAAATGTGAACATTGTGCTCCTAAGTGGAATCGCGAATGGAGATGATAAAGGCAAACAACCCAAAGATAGTACTTGGGTTCGCAAGTGTTAGGTCCCTATAATACTAGTGATTACCCCATTAATATTGTAGTTGTATCCCTTATTAATATTGTTGTGCCCCTATTGTCCCCATATTGTTATTATTGTGCCCCATAGAATCCCTCTTGTTATTTTGTGCCTTTTTATTATATTGTAGGTCGGTTTGGTTATATTGTGACTCTTTCCTCTCTATAGAAAAGATTTTTGTCATTTGAATCATTCAAGATTTTCATTTATGTAATGTTAAAGAGGTTTCCCCTCGAGAGCGAATTCTAAGGCGTTAATCTATCTTTTCTATCTTTTTGTGAGCTGGTTTCATAACATTTGGTATCAGAGCTTTGAATTCTAGGGTTTTGCTGCTCCAAATAGGTCATCGTGGCATTTGTGCTATAACTTTTTTTTTCTGCGATGTTTCAGATGCTATAAACAAAACCCATTTAAGAAGAAATTGTGCTGAACCTTGGGTCCAAATTTCAGAGCTTTTCACGCAATATTTGTAGAGATATGATCTAAGGAAGTCGGTCTTTTTGCAGACTCCTGAATTACATTCCAAACAGGTGACCTGGGGAAAGTAGTCATAACTTTTGCTTTGACCATCAGATTGAAATTTAGTAAGAAGTTACAGAAAGAGGACAGACTATAGTTTCCTATGTATATTTTTCAGATCCTAAGGTCGAAACAGTGACAGGTGACACTTCATACAAGTTCACTCTTCTGAAAAGGTATATAATCAGGTCATCTTGGGAGATTGTGCATAACTCTTTCTTAGAGGAACTAAATTCAATAAGACTAGTGGAATTGGAAAGAGGACACAAAGGGTTACCGCAGGTCACAATTTCAAAACTGGAAGATCTAAAATTACAGAGATACATCAGAGGCAATATCAAGCTCCTACAAAGTGAAAAAAGGTGTGTAGATTTTTTTAAATTTTTACTTAAGCTTGGTTTGAAAAATTATTTTGAAGGAATTCAAATGGCATAGTATAGCATTATTATTGGTAACTGATGCCCCGAGGAAATAAAATGCAAACACCTAGTAAGCAACCTAAAAGCTCTAGCATGACTTATGAAGAAGAGGAAGAAATGCAACATGATATATCAAAATTACAAGACCAAGTGCAACAAATGTCACTCGCACAAAAAGTAACAGAATATAAGATGGATGGTTTAAAGAAAGATATAGAAGCTAAGATGAATGATGTGGAAGCTAAGATGGATGATTTGAAGATAGATTTGAAGACAGATTTGAAGATACGCATGGCAGATTTGAAGACAGATTTGACAAATTTTCTACAAGAAATACTTACTAATAGTGAAAGGGTAGTAAAGGAAACTCGTGATGAGAAAAAAAATAAATGTTAATCATGATTTCATAGACTCTAACGTTGGATCTAAGAACCACCATATTCCACAAATCGATATGAGGAAGTTTGATGGCAAGGATCCCGCAACATGGATACTAAAGATGGAGCAATTTTTCGATCTCAATAATGTGCAAAACACACAAAAGGTACGTATTTCCACTTCATATTTGGAACCAAATCAATTTGTATGGTATCAATGGCTTTACTCTCGTAAACAAATTGTCACTTGGGCAATTTTTACGGAAGAATTGACAGCACATTATGAGGATACAAAAAGCAACACTTTTTTTAGCCAACTGATAAGTCTCGAAAAAAGGGTTCAATGATGGATCACATTGAGGACTTCCGAATATTGAACATAAGGGAAAAATATATTCTAGAAGAGCATAGGATTAATGTGTTCATAAGGACTTTAAAGGATAATATCCAACAGGAGGTTTGCCTTTGGGAACTTGATTCATTGGAGAAGGCATTCAAGTTAACAAGAAAAATGGAAAGAAAAATTATGGCAACCAGGAAGCATACCACTCAGAACTATAAAGATGGAAGTGTTGTTGCCCCTAGCCTTCCACAACCTATAAGGTTGACACCAGAACAATTGGAAGAAAAAAGAGAAAAAGGGCTTTGTCACAGTTGTGATAGCAAATACACTAAAGGTCATAAGTGTGCTGAGAAGAAATGATTCTACATAGATTGTGAAGAGGAGGAAGAAAAGGAACAAGAAATGTCAAAAGAAGAGGATATACTCCAGGAACAAACCCTAGATAAAGAAGTAATGAATCCAACCATATCTTGTAATGCATTGGCTGGAACTTGCACTCCTCAAACTATCAAGATAGAAGGACATATCAAGAAGAAAAAGGTATTAGTGTTGATTGATTCAGGAAGTACCCACAATTTTATTCATTGTAAGATAGCAAAAGAATTGAATTGCTTCCTATATCCAGCACCAAAGTGTCAAGTAATGGTTGCAAGTGGAAGAACGATAAATTTCTCTGGAAAGTGCCATAATATCAAGCTATCCATGGGAGAATATGTATTGAGTAGCCCAATGATTTCCATTCCAATGGGAGGTATTGATGTTGTACTAGGAGTCCAATGGCTATAATCCTTGGGTACAATAGCTTTTAATTTTCAAGAACTTTCATGAAATTTTCTGCAGAAGGAAAGGAAGTTGAATTAAGGGGTATTGCAGGGAAACCGGGAATGATAATTAGCTCTAACTGTATGACAAAGCTTCTAAAAAAGGAACAAAGAGGTGTAATTGCACAATTATGTTCGCTAGATGTTTCCACATCAAAATCATTTATTTCTCCATATCTCCAAGAAGTCCTGGAAAATTAGTCCAAGGTATTTGAGACTTCCAAAGGTCTCCCACCTATTTGTGACCATGATCATGCTATTCATCTGATTCCAGGAAGTGTTCCTCCAAACATCAGGCCGTACAGATATCCCTATGCCCAAAAGAGTGAAATTGAACGTATGGTTGCAGAAATGCTAGAGGTTGTATAATTCAACCGAGTCAAAGTTCTTTCTCTTCTCCAATAGTATTGGTACACAAGAAGGATGGATCATGGCGTATGTGTCAAGATTATAGGGAGCTCAACAATCTCACTATTAAAGATAAGTTTCTCATTCCTGTCATTGATGAATTACTGGATGAATT
>APFE031217760.1:13680-27527 GCA_000404065.3 Pinus taeda
GGGGCCTCGTTTCCGACAGCAGCACAGGTAGCAGAGAGGGGCAAGCAGCCCATGATTGAGGAGAGATTTTCAGGTGATTCGGTTATTGATCTTGACGCCGGTTCTCCTAGCACAGAGCTCAAGGATATCATCCGAGAGCAAAGCATAGAGATTCATTCACTGCAAACAAAATTATTGATGGCAAAATGGATAATCAAATATTTAGAGCAGCGAAACAAACAACTTGAGGATGAGAAAGAGTTGGATGAGCTGTGGAGGATTCGAAATGATCGAGTCATCAACCGTAGGAGGCCCGGTGACTTGCTGCCCAAGGAGAGGGAATCCATGCTTATCCGGGTGAATACACACTTAGAGAGGTTGTTGGCAAAGTCCAACCAAGAAAAGAAGTTGCTAAAGAACATGAAGAATCATTATTGGGCAAGGATGCATGTTTGTAAGGCAAGAATAAAGATTCTTCAAAGGAGGTTGACCGAGGCTCCTAAAGGGAAGAAGAAGACCAACCCGCTCCGTATCTTGGCTGAGGTGTCTCTCACTCACCATGATACTCATTATCCTCCTCCTAGCAGCAAACCCAAGAAATTTTGAGAGTTTTCAGGCATTTTTGGCATTTTTGAGAATTTTACAGGTTTTGGCCATTTGAGTGGTCTCACCCCATGCGCGACCAGTCATGGGGACAACTCAGAACGGGGAAAACTCTACATTTTTGGAATTTTCATGCAAAAATAAACTTTCCTATAGGTGGGTTTCAAATTTTGTGAAGATTTGAGCTCCCAAAAGCTCAAAATACATGCAAATTTTGACTTTCTGCCCCTTTTTTGAGTTGCAGAAAGCTGCCTTCAGAGAAATGACTTTTGAGGGGCCAAATCACCTCCAAATTTAAAAATTCCAGTGGGGTTGGAAAGTAGACTCACGGACCTTTCCAATGCGCTATCTTGCACCTGATTTGGACACTGGGAAGTCCCTCAAACAAAGTTGCCAATGCGCACGACCAGTCAAAGTCAGGGGCGCGACCACTCAGGGAAATTTGCCTGTTTTGACCAGTTCGGCCAGCAAAACACTGTTTTCGCCTTGGTTGACTTTTGAGGCATGTAAATTATGGATTTTTGTGTAATTTTCATGGCACTTAGATACTTTTACTCTCCTTGAACACTTCTAGAAATTTCCTTGATGTAAATGGTAAATATTTAATGCATGGATAGGTTTCCTAAGTTTTAGAGGCAAGTTGTTGTGACTGCCTATTATCTAGTGATTAGTTTAGAATTAGTTGAAACAGCTCCTAGGAAGCTGAGCTCGACCCCTAGAGGTGGGAAAAGGAGTTAGATCTTCTATATTATGCCTTCTCTTACTTCATTTTCATGGTTGGACTCTAGAGGGAGAAGCTCTATTGTATTGTTTACTTGTATTTCTGCAATTTGAGGAAAAGGAATGCCAGGGTTTTGCAGACTTCATTGTGGATTCTTGTGGATTATTATGTTGATGGTGTGTTTCCTACTTGTCATTGTAAGTGTGTTTATGTGTTCAATTTCTTAATCTCTTGCTGCTATTTAAACAAAAGAAGTGATAAAGTTTGAATTCATGCATGCCATGCTTAGCTTTCAATTTTGTTTAAAATTTATGTTTTCCACTGTCTAGAGAGGATTCGAATTCATTGTTTGCCCTATTTAGCTTCTCTTATTTCCTCCTTGATCATCTCTTTCACCTAAAGGCATCAGCATAAACTCCTACCTTGCCCCAAAGACCCACATGCAAAAACTAAGCTCAATCCCCGCACCCTGAATTGCACTCCCTCCAATTGCCACCAAAAAACCCAAAAAACTCTAAATCAAACCCCCTTATCAGTTTACTATCCTAAAATCCTTGTTCCTAATTGGTCAACTCATCCTATTGAAAACTCCACCGAGTTTGACCCGAGAGAGCCTTCTCATACCTCGTAGGGCTAGCTACGAGGTGAAATGGTTTGATGTAGCTTTGAGGTTTGTCTATCTCAGCCTAGGTGAAATCTCAAGTGCTAACACAACCCATTCTTGGTCTCCAAATTAAAGCATCAATTGACCCTTTATGTTAAGCATAAAACCCATTAGTAACCCCTACATATTGATTTATTACATTTCTAGTGTTATATTAGTAGTCATTCATAACCTTTCATTATACATTTTCAATATAGTTGTACCCTTTGTCTCCTATATGTATGCCAAGGTACCTAGTCTTAGGATCATCTCACCTTACCTTCTGTATCGAATTCAATGTAAAAGGGGGTTTCTCCCATGAAATTAATTGAATTCATTAACTTTTTCTCATTTTTAAGGCACATGGATTGTTACATTTGGTATCAGATCCTATGATCCTAGGGTTTTTCTCCTTTAATAAATACATTATGAATAATTATATGGATTAAATTAAGGGAGAGATACATAAATTCATCAAGGAATAAAGATAAAAAATTGTGAATTCCATGGGGAATATTCTATCAAAGAGGCTTCCTAAAAGGGATATGATGATCCAAGGAAATAATTTCAATATGGTGAATAGTTGTGTTGGGACTCAATCACATATGGGAAGTATTTTATCATGATATGAAAGCACAAATATTGATACAAGAATCATGAGCATTCATCACTTTAGGATTTGCAACATCAAAGGTTCAACTTAGCATCAATAAAATAATTCATTCAAAAGTTCAACATGAGTAAGTTTGATGCTAAAGGTCCTATAACATAGATATTCTAGATGGAGAAATAGTTTTATCTACATCATGTTTCGGCCTTACAAAAGGTATTCATCACATCATTTAATTTAGAACAAGATCAATTTGTATCATATTAATGGCTTTGTGAAAATAAAAAGGGTTCCAATGTATCTTAGCCCATTTTTACGAATGAATTGATAACACAATATGGGGATATTAGAGCAATGCATACTTTACTAAAATGGTAAATCTCAGGAAAAGAGTTCTAATTATACAAAACATTCAACAATTCTAAAAGTCAATTCTTTGGGTAAAGAACAATCTAGAGGATAATTTGTTAGACCTATTTATGGGAACTTGAAAGGAAATCATCCAACATGAGGTGCATCTCTTTGAACCTAAACACTTTAAGCATGATTTCAATCTAGCATGGAAAGTTGAAAGTAGAAATATGGATACTTGAAGAGTGGTCACTAAAAACTATAGAGAATATCATTTTCCCTCTCCTAGCTTCACTCAACCAACAAGGTTGACACATTTTCAAATGTATGAAAGAAGAGAAAAGGGACAATGCAGTTTCAACAACTAGTACAATAAGGGGCGTAAAAGTGGTGAGAATAAATTATTCTACATAGACTATGAAGGAGGAGGAGATCAAGAATTGGATCATTACATGATCTAGCCATAGAAGAGACTACTCCAATAATATTTTAGCATGCATTGGTTGGCATCATCACTCCACAAACCCTCAAGATAGAAGGCTATATCAAAAAGAAAAAAATAATAGAATTGATTGATTTATGTAGTACCCATAACTTCATTGATTACAAATTAGCAAAATTTCTCAATTGTTTTGTATTTCCAACACCTAAATTTCAAGTGATGGTTGTACCATTAAAATTTTATAGAAGTTTCGAAGTATTAAAATTAATATGGGTGAGTATTAATTAGATAGTCACATGATTGTAATCCAAATGGTTGGAGCTAAGGTTGTATTAGGGCCTAATGGTTACAATCATTAGGAAAAGTGGCCCTTAATTTTTAATATATTTTCATGAGGCTTTCATCATAAGAAAAGGAAATTGAGATTAGAGGTATCCAAGGGATAACCTATAAATTGATAATATATAACAACATGAAAAAGTTACTCAAAAATGGACACCATGGTGTAATTGCACAATTGTGATTACTTGATGTTCAAACATCTATATCCTCTACTCCAATGGATCTCCAAAAAGTTATCCAAAATAATTCTAATGTATTTGGAGAGATTTATTAGGCCATTCTACTTGCTCAATATCATGACCATGTTACTCATTTGCAACTTGAAGTTGTACCACCTGACATTAGGCTTTACAAATATCCATATGCACAAAAGTGTGAGACTAAGCAATGGTTCAAGAAATGATAGAGGTTGACATCATTAAACCTAGCCAAAGTTCTTTCTATTTACTAGTGGTATAGTTCATGGAATTAGAAAAATTGCATCAAGTGGTTGTCTTTACTAAGTCGGATCACCATTCAATATATCATTGGATCATAATGAGGCAATATGCATTCCCAAAACAACCTTCAGAACACATGAAGGTCATTCTGGTTTTCGGTTATGCCATTTGGAATTACTAATGAACCTTCAACATTTCAAAGCTTAATGGATTCGATTTTCAAACCTTTCCTTATAATTTTTTTGTTACTATTTTTTGATTATATACTAATCTATATAAAATATTGGGAAGAGCATGTACAATATGTTGGCAGGTCTTAAAACTATTGGAATAGTAACAATCATGTGTGAATCCTTCCAAGTGTGTATTTGGGGTTCAAAAGGTGGAATAATTGGTTCATATTATATCTCATGAATGTGCCAAAGTGGACCCTACCAAAATTAAAGGTTTGATGGAATGGCCAATCCCTAAAACCTTAAAAATTAGAGAATTATTAGGATTGACAAACTATTATTGCAATTTTGTCAATAACCATGGTCAAATAGCAGCACTTATAATAACATTAGTAAAGAAGGGAGAATTTCTTTAAACTCAATAAGCAACCAAACGCTTTAAAAAAACGTAAGTAGGTTATGTGTACAGCTCTTATCATGGCCACACTTGACTTCACAAAAACCTTTGTTTTTTAGTGTGATGCCTTAGACCATACCATTGGTGCATTTTTTATGCAAGGAAAAAGGCCCCTTTCCTTTGAAACTAGTGAAAATAAAGGAGAAAACTTGATCAAACCCATTTATGAAAATATAAATCTTGACCATACTACATGCAATTAAAAACAACATCCTTAGCTAATAGGGAGACTTTTCAAAGTAAAAACAGATCATGATAGTTTGAAGTGATTCCCAGAGCAACAATTATTTTCAAAAGAGAAACAAAAATAGGTTACAAAGATGTTGGGTTATGAATTTGAAATTATCTACAAAAAAGGAAATCATAATATGGTGGTAGATACACTTTAAAGGAAAGAAGAAGAAACAAAGGGTTTATTATATGTTATTTATATTCTCATGTGGATTGGATGGAAGAACCAAGGACATAGTGTAAGAAATATCGAAAGGTATAAAAGATCATTCAAAAGCTACAAGAGAACCCAAGTGCATTGGATGAATTTGTATGGAAAAATGAATATTTCTAGTATCAAGATCGTTAATATTTATGTTAGAATTTTCAACTCAAACAAAAGTTCCTTTTGGAATTGCACACTTCTCCTCTATGAGGACATTCAAGGTTCTTGAAAACTTCCATAGTATCAAGAAGGATTTTTTATGGGAAGGTATTAAAACTAATGTTCAAAATCTTGTGGTTGAATCTATGGTATGCCACTAGAATAAGGTAAAGACAATAAAAATCCCAATTCTCTTACAACCATTTGCTATAACAAGTCAAATTTGGGAAGAAGTTCCAATGGATTTCATTATAGGTTTACCCAAATATGAAGGGAATAACATCATTATGGTAGTATTAAATTGACTAAAAAGGTATTCCCAATTTTGTCATCTTTCTTGTCCTTTTAAAGAAAGTAGAGTGGAAACAAAATTCATGGAAATAGTCCGAGAGCTACATAGAATATTGAAGGTTATTTAGTGACAGAGCTCCAATTTTCACTGGAATGTTTAAACTAAATTATTTTCTTGTTTGGGTACTAAATTGGCTCACAACTCATCTTAACATCTTCAATATGATGTGAAAATTAAGACTGTCAATAAATGTTCAGAAGGATATCCTCATTGCTTCACATCTAATAAACAAGCATAATGGGTCAATTGGTTTCCCTTCGAATAATTATAATACAACACATCCTTCCATAGTTCAAAATTTTCCCCATTTATGTCACTTTATATATATCATCCTCCTTCCTTCTTATCACCCTTGAAAAGGATTGCAAAGTTTCTAGCAATGTTGAACTACGTATGATACCAACAAGAGGTTCTCAAAATATTGAAGGAAAACTTGGTTGTAGCACAATAGATGATGTAACAACAAGAAGATAAACATTGCAGTGAGAGGGGACATGAAGTGGAGGACTGTGTATTTTTAAGGCTACAACCATCTAAATATATGTCCCTCAAGTAGAAAAAGAAGGATAATAAATTAGCATCAAGGTATTATGGCCCCAATAAGGTGTCATAGGATTGGAAGTATGGCTTTCAAATTGGAGTTTCGTCCATATTCACATGTACATCCATTCTTCCATGCGTCTTACTTAAAAAGGGTAATTTCTAACAAGAACATAGTCCAAATTATTTTACCATAAATTAATGAATAAGGGGAAAACATATTAGAACTAGAAACAATCCTTGAAAGAAAGATTAATCAACTATAAAATTGAACAATTATTGATTACCTTATCAAATGGAAGCATTGAGGTGTTATATATTTTCAATCGAAACTCAATTGGTTCACTAGCTAGTTGGATAGATCAACTAGGAATGAGCCTAAATAGTATAGTTAGGGAGAATTGACTAGGTGAAGAATTGACTAGATGGTTTAATCAATTTGATGGTTAAATGGCTAATTCAAATAAAAAATGATGGTCTATTAAAAGAAAATAACTATAGTATAGTAGTCGATGATAGTTGAAATTCAAGTAAATAAATCAAGAGAAATTGCAGTTGGGTGTGAACATAGTCAACCAAGAGTAGTGGTCGAAGGGAAATTGACTACAGTCAAATTGTATAAAAAATGGTTAGGAATCTCAAGATTTTAAGGATATTCGCCTATAGGATTCATTTATTTTTAACTAATTTAAGAGCTATGAATTAGGGTCTTATATGCCTATAAATATAGCATGATGTAAGGTGATGAAGAGTGATGTAAAGCACTGAGAAACTCATACTCAATAGAAATTGGGTGATGTCTAAGTGCATTAGTCTTAGGTGTGGACCAAGGTCAACATTCATCATAATATGGCTAAATATTTGGTAAAGAATATAAAATCAATTCTCAACGGTTGGTTGATTTCCCCATTAACAAATTCCAAGATAAAATATTTATGTATTGTGTGAATATTTATGGTGTTTATTTTCTATTCTTTAAGTTATCTCATGTGCATTTAAAGGTTTATGTTAATTGAGCTTCTATAGTATTTTATATGTCTAGTGGACTTAGTATTTTATATGTCTAGCGGACTCTATAATTGGATGTAAAAAGTGTTCATATCATTAAATACCATTAAAGATCATGTAGTATTTCCATAATTTCATATCAAACTTGTAAATATAGTCCCTGACATCCAAAATATAGTATCAGATAATGTTTTGGCTATAGGGGGATGAATATACCATCAAAGATTGTGGATCTTAGAACTATATATGTTCAAGAAAGACATCCTTGATTATATCTAAGATAATCCTACATAAGTGAGAGTATTAATATTGAACTTTGATCAAAGAAGGATGACTATCTTTATAAGAATTAAGATCAAGAAGTTTAATCCTAGAATTATGGGTTCTAGAAGCTTAAAATGGAAGCTCTCCTTGTGAATGGATAATTTTTCAAATTAGAACACCTCTCACTAGCATGTCGATGGAGGGTTGCGGGAAACTCAAAAGAAAAGAAAGGAATGCAAATTATGGGAAAAGTTGAGGAACATGTACCATTCGAA
This sequence comes from Pinus taeda, assembly GCA_000404065.3. NCBI lineage: Eukaryota > Viridiplantae > Streptophyta > Pinopsida > Pinales > Pinaceae > Pinus > Pinus taeda. The sequence continues at coordinate 21,476 of APFE031217760.1, forward strand.
TTCCTTGGTTAATAAGCTGTTTCTACAAAAGAAGCTTTATATTCTAAGGATGAGAGAGGGTGATTTGGTCATAAAATGACTGAATGAATTCAATATTGTGATTAATTAAATATTGAGTGTGAATATGTATATAACAAAGGAGAAATATATCAATATCTTATGCTCTTTTCTAGATTCATGAGATAGTCTAGTCATGGAAATTGGGAGTAATAAGACCCCATTGGTGCTTGTTGATGTGATGGTGTCTTTGGTTTCAAAGGATATGACATGAAATAACATGGAATGATTAACCAAGGACATGTTTTCATTGAGAGGTCGGTAAAAAGGGAGATCTAGCTTCAAGGGAATATCTAAGTATCTCAGTTAATAAAAAAGAAGAAGTTGCAAATGTAGTAAAACAAGGAATTACAAAAGAGGTTGCAATTTGAATGTTGTTAAGTAGAGAAAGGAGTATGATGAATAGTCTATTGAAGGAATAAATTTTTTAAATGAAGCAGGGGATGTGTACTCAGCATTGACAATTACATAATTAGATCATGAGGCATGGTTGATTGACTTGGGAGAATCTTATCATATGACACCCCACAAGGAGTGGTTTTGCAAGTATGGAGAATATGATGGAGGGGATGTCTATCTCATCGATGGCACGGTAACTAGGATATTAATTAAGATTGAGTTCAACTAATTCTCAAGGATGGATTCAATAGAACATTTCAAGGTGTGTTATATGTTCTAGGTATGGCCAGAAGCCTAATATTTATCAATTGATGGGTGATGTAAGGGTGCATATTGTATTCAAGAAGGACCTAATCGGCATCCTTTACCAAATTCATCTCCATCACTGTTATGAAAATACTAAGCCTATGAGAGAAGATAGAGTGGAAATTTTTGGATATTTGGCTTGAGGCTAACAACCACTAGTCTAATGATTTGGCCTTCCATAACATTGAAATTGTAGAAAACTTCCCTTTACCCAAAAATTGTTTCAATGCTTAAACAAGGAGGTTAGTGGTAAGTATGCCCAAGGAGATCTAAAAGCCTTCAAAAATATAGCTCATGATACAAATCAGAAGGGAGTATTAACCTTCCCACAATGGATTCCTTCTCACATTGTTAAATTGGTTGATGCACCTCCTTTAGACTTCATACCAAGCACTCTCAATTCCATTCTAATTAAACATTTCTAAAAAAATTACTAGAACCAAGGATTTATTTGATTATATCTAACTATTGAGATTATGAGTAGTATCTCTCCCTTTGATTTCAATACCTCTACATAGGGATACTTTAGAGAAAAAAACCTTCAAAAGAAGAGAAAATGTATATGGAAAAAATTGGAGTTAAATAATGTCCTTATTAATTATGCAAGAAAACTCAATGAAATTTTGGTTCCCAAGAAAGAAAATGAGAGAAGAATTGCTCAAATCCTAGATTGGGGAAACTTTTGGTACCCATATTGGATATATCTTATGAAGCGTGGTATTTTGAAAGTTAGATGTTCTAGACTTTTTTAATTGGAATGAGAATTTCTTGAGAATCGGTAACCTCAATCAGATGGGTTGCCACTATTACACCAAATACACCTATTTTATAAATTCCAAAAATGGGCCAGCTATAATATGTATCCAAAGACTTGAAGTCATGCAGTTAGGGAAATCGATTGTTCATGAAACCACTCAAGCTAAAATCCTTTGATTGGATACTCTAGACTTTTCAAACATCGAAGGTGTTGATTTTTTTTTAGTGTTTTCCATACTGATAATTATCTTTGATGATTATGATATTAATATTATTAACTTCATTAATAATTATGATTACTAATTATTATTAATAACTTAATGGGTTCTTATCGATTATGAGCTCAATAGGTTAATAAAAATAATAATTATTATCTTCATCTTTATTATTATTGAATACATTTATTGTTAGCTTTAATCATGTAATTAATACTAATAATATTAATAATTAATAATAATGATAATTTTCATTTTCATTATCAACTTTAATATAATAAACATTATTATAAAAAAATTATGATAATTTACTAATTCTGCTAGCATAAAAATAAATTATTAAAGTGATGAGATTTTTCATTCATTTTTTTCCTTCTATTCCATATTTATCTCTTGCATTTCATGCTCTTCTTTGTAGGTATTGTCCTGATGATGAGTCTTGTTATAGACTCAATATGTCGACTCAAAAATGGCTACTGTGGGATTAGTTCTAAGCATTAAACAATCGCAAGATTCCCTCCATAGAAATCTTCAAACGATTATGATATTTTCACATTCTTATTTATCAATTCCATCATCCAATAATTACACATAAGAAATCAACCATATAGAAAATAAGAGAGTAGGATCATAAAGAAATAGCCACACAAAGAATACAAATTTTTACCTTGGGAAAACTCAAGATTTGAAAAAACACATCCAACCTTTTCCTTAGAGAATCAATGCAACAAGAGATACATCAAATTTTACTCACTAGTAAGATGACCAACCGCCAAATTCCAAGTCAATCCTCCACAAAACTAACCAAAGAAGTTCTTAAACAAGGTCAAGAAACATCCTCCAGGTCACATAAATCACACCATACCACAAAGACACGTCCTCCATCTCAGCCTCTAAACTCACATTGTATTGTAAATATATGCCATAGAGAACAAAGTCACAAGAGGGTTGATGTTTGACCTCTCTTTACAGCCTCAGAGTTCATAGTGTTGATGCCTCATATTTTCACACAAGAAAACAAAACATCTTCATTGTTCTACAAAATGATTCCACAAATAATGTGCCTCAAACCTATGAAATATGTCACAAAAAAATTCATTGTTCACAGATAAATATGTGCCTTAGACCCCCATGGTTCCACAAAGTAATAATGAGTGATCTGAATCTATGTTTTGGAGGAGATCGAAAAGGGTCTATTTATAGTGATTCATCCATGCGAAGGGACGTGTCTCTTGGGCAATCCGACTTGATCTTGGAGGGGCTGACTTGGTCACTTGTGGAGGTAAAATAAAAATTCAAAATTTTATTTTTCCCACTCTTGATGAGCCTACAATATTTCTCTTTTGAATACAAAATAAATAATAATTTTTATTTTTCTTGCAAGCATGAATAACATGCTTTATATAATTTTATTTTGTAAATACAATTTATATTTTTCATCATTACATGTAAAAATGATACATTATGAAGATTGACCATAGCTACAAAAATTTAACACTCCCTCTTAGTTAGGGAGGTATTCATAAATACTATATTGATGTTCTCTACATACATGATCTCTCTAAGAAAAGGTATAATTCATCGATAGCATCATCATCTAGGTAAAACACTCTTGACCTACATTAACATCATCTTATCGTCATCATCATCAGATGCATCAGTATCTGCCATTAACATTTGCTAGTGGCCATATACAGGGTGGTACCAAACCCATGGCTTACCATCAACATACTGGGACGCACTCCTCCAAAGTGATCAGTTCTAAAGGCTGAAACTCAACCCTCCTAGGAAGTCCTAGCAGGTACTCACTCAACCCTCCTAAGGAGTACTCTCTCAACACTTATGGGGAGTACTCACTCAACCCTCCTGGAGAGCACTTCCTCACCCCTCTTAGGGAGTATTAGAAGGCACTCACTCAACCCTCCTAGGGAGTATTCACTCAACACTTATGGGGAGTACTCACTCAACCCTCCTAGGGAGCACTTCCTCACCCCTCTTGGGGAGCACACTGGGCCAAGACCTCACTCAACCCTTCCTGGTTGGTGATCGGGTCTAGATGTTGAAGGACCTCACTACACCCTTCCCTAGTGTTTTTTCAAGTCTAGGACCTCACTACACTCTTCCCTAGTGTGTTATCAATTCCGAATGTTGAAGGACCTCAATACACCCTTTACTAATGTGTGATCAGATCCAAATGTTGAAGGACCTCACTACACACTTTCTTGGTGTGTTATTGGCTCTTGATGCTAACATACCTCATTCAACCCTCTCCCATGGAGTGATCGGGTCTAGATCTTACTCAACCCTTCATGTGGGCAATCGGGTCTCTTCACCGAGAGGAAATCACTCAACCTTATCTGGTGATCACGTTGGGCCTCTCAAACCATTCTCCCTATTGGGAGAATGTCCATCCATGCTAGTATCAAATCAACACTCCCTCTTAACAAGAGGGGTAAACTCCAAAATATCCAACTTGTCTCTGAAGTACACGAACTTCTTTTCTAGGCAACAACTTTATCATAACATTGATGGTCTTCTCGTTAGTGGATCTATATTTGAGCTTCATTTCTCTCCTCGGTACCATGTCATGAATGTAGTGGTACTAGGTCTAAGGGTGCCTTTGCCTATCATCAAACTGTCATATACACTTGATCAAAACAATCCTACAAGTTGCAGCCATACTGCTTCATAAATTTTCTTTCACACCACAACATACTCAGACTCTGAGTGCAATAGATGTCTTCTTCCTGCTCATCCACAAGATCAGAGCCCAAATAAACAAAATCTCACTATTTTCAACACTCCTTACCCAATGTGAATCCTTGCAACTACACTTCTATGTTTGAGAGATCTGAAGATGCCATGTGTTAGTGTCAGTCTTTCCAGCCTTCCTCCCGTGATCAAATATACTCTTACAAAGTTATTTTGAAGTGTCAAGGTCAAATTTTGTCATTTCAAAGAGTTTTCAAGCAAAATTTGGTCACTAGGCATTAGGTCTAGGGTTTGCTTTCACTCCTTCTAAAGTTGTCCAAATGGCGGTCTATGACATCATTTAGCTGATTCTATCATCATTCATAGGGTTTTCATTATCGTTTCAGTGTCTAATGAGTCATTTTACGTCTTGTTCATGCTTCAGTTGCGCCTAGGCAAGGTCATTTCCCTCTCCTAGGGTTTTGAAGCCAATTTTTCTTGGACGGTCAAATCAGTGGAAAAACTTGTTTCCTGATGTTCATACACCTTACCCTATCCTTAAATTACCTTACCAAATGCTTTCCAACACTCAGAACCCCCAAAATCCTCATTTTTGCACAAACCCTAGTTTCTAGCTACAACCTGGCAATTTTCTAGGTTGGGCCTGTGTTTTTCCCTTTTCGACCCCTTCCCCTCACTCAATCTCTGAGATTCCACCTTCCCCTGCTTCCTAACATCCCTCCCCACTCCCACAAATTTCCCCAAGAATTTATAAGCCCCCTATCCCTTCATTTCGCTCCATTTCGACAAAATTCCTTGTTTCACACATCGGGACAAGTCGCACTCAAATAATGTTCCAGAGAAATCAAAGATGAATTTTGGGAAACTGAGAGAGGTTTTGGTCCAAAACATGCCAAGGAAGAAAAACATCCTTCACTTTTTGCACAGGTCTCATGGTTTTAAATAAATGTCAAAAATACCGGCGAGAACGAAGGTGCTCCAAGGACGGTTGGCCAAAACACAAAAACGAAGGAAAACGCCCGATCCACTCCAAATTTTGGCCAAATATTCTTTGACTGAGCATGGTACTTGATTGGGGACTCCCAGCCCAAATTTCAAGAAATTTGGAGAAAATTTTGTCATTTTTGAATTTCTTGTGCAATTTACAGGTTTTGGCTTCTCAAAGGGTCTTGCCCCCGGTGAGACCTTTTGTCATCGTAGCTCCGTTTTGAAAAAACTCAGCATTTTTGGATTTGGCATGAAAAGTTACACTTGCTCATCCATTAGTAAGAAATTTCATCGAGTTCTGGGCCTCCAAAAGGTCAAAATGCATGCAAAATTTGACTTTCTGCCTCTTTTTTGAGTTGCAGAAACCAGTCTTGGGAGAATTAAATTTTGACAGGGCAAATGACCTCCAAATTCAAAAATTCTAGTTGGGTTGGAAAGTAGACTCGCAGACCTTTCCAACGAGCTATCCTGCACCCAATTCTGATAAAGCGAAGGCCTCCAAACAGAGCTGCAAAAGTGTGGGACCCTTTGAGAAAAGGTGTGCGACCTTTTGAGGAAATGTTGCCAGATTTGACCAGTTCAGCCCAGAAATTCCAGTTTTGACCTTTTTCGACTTTCTG
>APFE031217760.1:29929-112961 GCA_000404065.3 Pinus taeda
AAGAAGACCAACCCACTCCGTATCTTGGCTGAGGCCTCTCTCACTCACCATGATACTCATTAGCCTCCTCCTAGCAGCAAAACCAAGAAATTTTGAGAGTTTTGAGGCATTTTTGGCATTTTTGAGAATTTTACAGGTTTTGGCCATTTGAGTGGTCTCACCCCGTGCGCGACCAGTCATGGGGACAGCTCAGAACGGGAAAAACTCTACATTTTTGGAATTTTCATGCAAAAATACACTTGCCTATGGATGGGTTTCAGATTTTATGAAGATTTGGGCTCCCAAAAGCTCAAAATACATGCAAATTTTGACTTTCTGCCCCTTTTTTGAGTTGCAGAAAGCAGTCTTGGGCGATTTGATTTTTGAGGGGTCAAATCAACTCCAAATTCAGAAATTCCAGTTGGGTTGGAAATTAGACTTCCAGACCTTTCCAACGAGCTATCTTGCACCTGATTTTGACACCAGGAAGGCCCTCAAATAGAGCTGCCAATGCGCGCGACCAGTCAAAGTCAGGGGCGCGACCACTCAGGCAAATTTGTCAGTTTTGACCAGTTCGGCCAGCAAAACACTATTTTCACCTTGGTTGACTTTTGAGGCATGTAAATGATGGATTTTTGTGTAAATTTCATGGCACTTAGATACTTTTACTCTTCTTTTCCTCTTCTAGAAGCTTCTTTGATGTAAATAGTGAATATTTAATGCATGGATAGGCTTCCTAAGTTTTAGAGGCAAGTTGTTGAGCTGGCCTATTATTTAGTGATTGATTTAGAATTAGTTGCAACAGCTCCTAGGAAGCTGAGCTCGACCCCTAGATGTGGGGAAAGGAGTTAGACCTTCTATATTATGCCTTCTCTTTCTCATTTTCATGGTTGGACTCTAGAGGGAGAAGCTCTATTGTATTGTTAACTTATTTTTCTGCAATTTGAGGAAAAGGAAGGCCAGGGTTTTGCAGACTTCATTGTGGATTCTTGTGGATTATTATGTTGATGGTGTGTTTCCTACTTGTCATTGTAAGTGTGTTTATGTGTTCCATTTCTTAATCTCTTGCTGCTATTTAAACAAAAGAAGTGATAAAGTTTGAATTCATGCATGCCATGCTCAGCTTTCAATTTTGTTTAAAATTTATGTTTTCCACTGACTAGAGAGGATTCGAATTCATTGTTCGCCCTCTTTAGCCTCTCTTCTTTCCTCCTTGATCATCTTTTTCAGCTAAAGGCATCAGCATAAATTCCTACCTTGCCCCAAAGACTCACCTGCAAAAACTGAGCTCAATCCCTGCACCTTGAATTGCACTCCCTCTAATTGCCACCAAAAAACCCAAAAACTCTAAATCAATCCCCCTTATCAGTTTACTAGCCTAAAATCCTTGTTCCTAATTGGTCAGCTCATCTTATTGACAAAATCCATCGAGTTTTGACCCGAGAGAGCCTTCTCATACCTCGTAGGGCTAGCTACGAGGTGAAATGGTTTGATGTAGCCTTGAGAGTTTGTCTATCTCAGCCTAGGTGAATTCCAAGCGCTAACAATACCGATGGAGTATATCGAATTAAATGGTTTATGCACCACCAAAAGGCAACAAAAAGCAGTCTCTTGCCCCGATCAGGACAGAACTGTGGGGTTTCTCAACAGATCCATTCAAAGATTCAAATTAGCCAAAAATCCTTACCCGCTAACCTAAAAACCTTCAAAATAAATTCAAATTTCACCTGGTAAGCCGAATTCCGAGAATTTGAGCTCGTGCGAGATGCGCCAGAGAGAAATTGAAGAATTATTTTGGACGTCGACACAACCTCTAAATGGAATAGCTATCCTTATTTTTGATTGCCATGTGGATGCCCTATAGGCCGCATGGAGGTCTGAGCCCTAAAAAGCCTCAGAAATCCAAAAAGTAATAGTTAACTAGGAGGAAGCTGAATTTGAATGACAAGAGGGAGGGGGGAAGTGTCCATTGGCTATAATCTGGCTAGCTTGTCTACGACAGTAAGATTAGATTGACTTGTATGAAATTTTGAGAATAGAGCATAGATTTTGTTGACTCTTTTTCTCAATCAATTTGAGGATCTGATAGGAAACGTTGTTGAAATGATCTGACCATGAGTGAAGGCTTTACATTGATGGAAAAAGCTGGTTGACTAGATGCCTTTGCAGCACACATAGAGAGCACTTAAAAGATTAGCAGCATCAGAAATCAAATGGGTGACCATTATTTTCCCAATACGCTGCCAGATTTTGTTCAAGAATATGACGCAGAAGAACAGAAATATAGAGGTGATCGTGTATTACAGTTGTTGTGGTTACCTTACACTTCGGTTGCTGACCAGTTTATTGAAGCTGTCGACTCTCAAAAATATGAGATTGTGAAGGAAACATGAGTGAACACTTAGGCTACTATAAGGGATTTCAGCCTGTACACAGGTTCTCTTGGAACAACTTATTTGTGCTTCAAAGCTTATGAAGTGATGAAAAACCGAGATGACTTGACTCAATGTACACAAATTGTTGAACAATGTGCTACTGTTGCACAGGGCATGAGAGAATATATAACATTTATTTGCGGGCAAGCTGGTGTATATGCATTGGGAGCAGCTGCAGCAAAGTGCAGTGGAAATCAAGAGATGTTGGAAATTGTCATTGCAAAAAATCGAAAACCACTATTGGCATATACAATTATAACCTGAGAATATCTCAATACCTTTGCAGGTGCCTTTAGAAATTAGAGGTGCCAGAAATAAGCATTAAAATACTCTCTTGCTACTTTGAAACAATGTCTTGAATTCTCACTGCTCTTTCAGAAACACTACGCAACCTCTTTGTTGACCTCTTCTACAGAGCCTTATCTCACTCCAAAAGAGAAAACCATTAGCTCTGATATGAAGTGAAAAAGAATCATACAGCCATAAAATCATATGCACAACAAATTAACTCACAGAATAATAAACTGGCGGAAAAGGCAGAGAGCCATCATGTGGTCTCTCATGCTCATGTAATTCTCTCTCTTACTCAAATAATTTAATAATACATTTAAATACATGAGCAAGTGGTCTTAAGATAGTGTGTCTATCTTAGAATCCGAGAAAGAAGAAGATGGTGGCCACGACTTCCAGGCAAGGCCCCTCCACATGACAACTACATATGGACAAGGTTGTGGAGGAGTACGAGGACATATTCACCTCCATTATAGGGGTGCCTCTGCACTGTTAGGTCAAGCACTCCATCGATTTGACCCCAAGTGTGTCATTTCCTAATGGACCAATCTATCGATGCTCCATTATGGAGAACGATGAAATCAAGAGGAAGATTCAGGAGCTGCTGCTCAAAGGTCATATCCGGCCAAGTTCATCGTCCTGTGGGAGCTCGATCATGTTGGTACAGAAGAAAGATGGGACTTGGAAACTCTGTATTGAATTTCGAGTGCCAAACAAGGTCACTGTCTGGAATAGGTACCTGATCACATGGATTGATGACCTTTTGGACCAACTCAAGGGCGAAAAATATTTTAGCAAGATCGACTTGAAGTCTAGATATCATGAGGTACTAATCGAACCCTTCGATGTGTGGAATACTGCCTTCAAACCCAAGGAGTGTCTTTTTGAATGGTTGGTTATGCCTTTCGAGTTGATGAATGCTCCTACAACCTTCATGAGGTTGATGGATGACATCTTGTGGCCATTCACCAACTCATTTGTAGTGCTATACTTGGATGACATCCTGATCTTTAGCCACAGTTGGGAAGAGCACCTCCACCGATAGGTTCTCCAAACGTCGCAACAACACAAGTTGTGTGCCAATTTGGAGAAATGCACCTTTGGCATGACCCAGGTTCGGTATCTGGGATACGTTATTGATGAACGAGAGGTACATGTGGATCTATCCAAAATCTAAGTGATTGAGTATTGGCCATCCCCAACCACTCTCATAGAGCTCAATAGCCTTCTGGGTCTTTCCAATTTCTACGCAGGTTCATGTTGGGGTTCTCTCATATCACTTGGCCCTTGAGTCAAGTAACCAATGGAGGAGAGAAAGAAAAATTCTTTTGGTATGAATCTTAATAGAAGGCATTCACATAGTTGAAACAATTCCTCTGCTCTACATCGGTGCTCACATTACCAGACTTGCAACAACCATGATCGAGGCAAATGCCTCTAACTATGTTATTAGGGCAGTCCTTACTCAACAAAGGCATCTAGTGGCATATCACAGTGAGACACTTTCAGACACAGTCTAGAAGTATCCAACCTATGACAAAGATATGTATTCCATTGTGTAGGTCTCCCAACAATGGAAGTATTACATTTTGGGGAACGAAATGGTGATCCACATAGACCACCGACCCCTGCAGTTGATACAAATGCAAGGGAAGTTGCAGAATGATTGCCATCAGAAGTGGTCCACATACCTGCAACAATTCCATTTGAATAGAAAATACAAGAAGGGAAGTGCCAATAATGTTGCAGACTATGTCAACCGACCACCGATCATGGCGTTAACACCGTGCTCAACTCTTGTGGGGACGATACTTTTGATTAGCCACTTCTCTACAAAAGCAACCCAAAATTCGTCCACACATAGCAGAAGCTCTTGGAGTGTGAGCAAGTTCCAGATTTTCACCTCTAGGATGCCTATTATGCCACCTGGGACACCTTTATGTTCCTTCAAGCAACTGTGGTAAGATGATTTGGGAAGCACACTACAGTTAGGCCACTGGGTATTTTGGGGTCCCGAAGACAGTGGCACTACTATAGAAGTATTTCTATTGGCCGAATCTTGAATAGGACGTCGGAAAGTACATCATATCCTGCACTGCCTACATCATTGCCAAACCAACCATCAAGAAGTAATGCCTCTATAATCTGCTGCCTAACCCTAGTCGACCTTGGGAATCCATCTACATGGATTACATGTTGGGCATTCCTTATACTAAGCATGGCAACGACTGGGTTTTTTTTGTCATCAACAGATTCTCGAAGATGGCCATTACGAGAGCCTACAAGAAGAATATCACAGTAGAAGCCACTACTAAACTCTTATTTGAACGAGTGTGGGTACACTATGGGATCCCATAGAGTATTATCTCTAATCAGGATAGAAGGTTCCTTAATACATTTTGGTCTAGTCTCTAGTCGATGTTGGACACCAAGCTCTCTAAGTCCACTAATTTCCATCCCGAAACCGATGACCAGATAGAGGTCGTCAATAGAATTATCGTAAACATTATGCACATGTACGACTCAAAGAATCCACACACAAGGGATGAGAGCCTCCCCTATGTCCAACAAAATTATAACCAGGCTCTCCACAGCTCGATTGGCCACAACCCTTTTCAGGTGGGCTTGGGATTCCAGCTAGTATTTCCTATTCATGTGACCATACCATTTGTAGTTACTTAGGAAGATTTAGTTCATGTCCAATCCAAAGCTGATAAGGAAAACAACTTCATTGAGAAAATCCAACACATCTACCAGAAGTTCCACGACATTTTAGAGAAATCAAATTCCAAGTAAAAGCAACGACATGATCAACATCGGGTGCCAAACAAGTTTCAGTCGGGCAACAAAGTATGGTTGCATTTATAGAAGGAACTCCTTACTGAAGCCTATCAGAAACTTATATCACTCTGAAATGGTCCTTACACCATTACCAAGGTTGTGGGAGACAATTCATTTGAGCTTCGCATTACCCCATTCCTTGGCCTGCACCTAGTGTTCAATGTGGACTACTTTCAACCATGCTTACCACCGTTACTCGACACATTAGACATTGCAGAACAAGTCACACCTACAAAGTTAAATCCAGATTGCATGGAACAAGCTACAACTGATCATATCATGTACACATAGATCAAGAACACTCGACAAGAAAGGATCCAACTATATCGAGTTGTCAAAGCAGACCAACTCCTTCACCAGGGCAAGTGGTCACTAGGGACCAAGTTCAACAAAAGTTTCCTCATCTAATGGAGAAACTCAACAAAATGGGGACGATTGCTTCCTAAGGGAGGAGGAATGATCCAAGTGCATATTGGTGACCACCTGACTATTCTACTTGGACCCCCACCATTATTTGTTTTAGTTTTTCAGTTTCCTTATTTGTAGCAAAATTTATTATTTTTGGCATTTTTTTGGGTCCTGAACTTCTAGAGTCGTTTTCACGCCCTAAACGATGTTTTTTGGAACTTCAGGGCCAACATGGAACATGGACCAATGTTGGCCATTCAAAATGTGTATTCCTCTGATAGATCTTTCTAAGGAGTTATTGTGTACATCAAACAAATATCATATGCCAAAGTTACAACCCCGGGAAGTTGATGTACCAATTTACCCAAACGGGGCCCATAGTTTGGCGCTTCATATCCTAGGGTTAGGTTTTTGGATGTTTAGGGTTTTACATTGTTTATGAATAATAAATAGGCCTTTGAGACTCATTGTAACATAATTCAAAGGCATGTAGCCACCACACCTCTTCTCAGAGATAAGCTACCATCGCCCGAGCTAGTCTTATTTCCATTCTGTTTGTAAGCATAATTTAGTATTTGATCTTAATGAAATGAATTGTTATTTTTGTTGCATCTTTGTATTTATGGTTATATCTATAATTTTTTGTGTTCCTATTTAAATCCGGATCAGGTGGCCTCCTAGATTGAAAGTTAGAGATGGTCAAACTTGAGGAGTCGAAAGTCAAGTTTGTAGAGCTAAAAAGGTTGGAGACCCTTTTTGCGCATAGTTAAGTTTGGTAGACAACCAAACATGGCAGAGTCTTTGGTGGAGTCACTATTCAAACCATGGGGTAGATGTGGAGCAGAGAGTGCAAAAACGAGCATATTGATTTTCCCAAGACAATGCCCCACACAATAGATTAGCCCGACGAAGATAGCTTGGCAAGTGTACCCTAGAAATACTTAAGGAGCATTTAGGGGAACTAGCAGGATGAGGTTAGTAGGGCATAGGTTCCCTGACAAAAGCAATGGAATGCATTTTCATTGGCTCTTGGAGGAGCCCACTGTACACCTAATCCCGGAAGAGGAAAGTAGGTTTAATCATCGGGCATGTCATTTGGTAGATTTTCTAGCATAAGTACCCACCTACACTTCGAAAAAACTGTGTGAGGTATAGCAATTTCAAAAGTTAATAGGCAGAGGGGACATATAATGGGAAATTTTCCTAAACTATTGATCGTTATATTGACGACTGTGGTTGATTGCGCTACCCTGCCTCTAAATACCATAAACAACCCAAGGTGTGTGAAAACCACAAGTGGTTTCGCGACAATGGAACAAACCAGGTGAAGTGGCGAATGGTGAGAAGCTGCGCAATATTTAAAAAGGCCAGGTCCCTTATAAATTTTTATAAAAGAAAATGAGGAAAAACTAGGTCTCAGGATCCCTTCTCTCTACTCTGAGAGGAGGGCGCATGGTGTTGAGAAATATAGGGAAAGAATAGTTAAAATATTTCTCTAATTGATAATTTCTTTTGATATACCATTTTATTCTTATCGTCTTTTCTTCATTATGTTATTATTGTGTTCTTTTCATCAAGAAAATTACCAATATGCACAATAAATTACAAGTGACACAATATATAGTCTTGTCACCCAGGGCCAAAACCTCTCACCTCTTAAGAGGAAAAATCGATCGAAATTCTTCCTCTAAATCTCCAATTAATGAGTAACAAGACCATGGCAAAGACCCTTGACTCTAGTATCCTCCCAACAACATTTTCACTAATTGTGATGCTTTTCCTCTTCCCTTTCTTGACTTTCTTCTTGATCTTGAACTACTCTCCTTAGATCCTTCTAGAAAAAATCAATCTCTACCCTTCACACTACTTCCTCATAGCTTCTCCTAGAGAGTCTTGGTCGCTATAATCTTACTGACTTCCTTTATAGAATCCCGGTCTCTATTCTTGATCTCTATCTCAATCACATAGAACAATGATTCCAGAAGAACCCTTTCTTCATTGATCCTAGAAGAATTCTTCCTTCACAATCCTCAAAAGTAACTATCCTTCATTGATACCATACCTAGAAGAAACCTCCTTCACTATCCTTCTTTTTAATTTTGCTGTTGGGATCTCCTTCACACTTCTTCATAAAATAGCTTGTCGAGTTGCTTGCCTTGAAGTGAGGCTAAGTGTGGCTATATATACACCTTTCCTCATGCCCTTTAGGATGACATGATCACAAGTAGTTAGGATGACTTCTTCTACCAATTTCTTCCATCATTGTAGGCTGACTTGAATAGGATTAGTGACAAGGTCTTGGAGGATACTTTACATAGATAATTTTTAACTTTTACAAAGTGTAACATGACTTCATTACATGACAAAGCCTCTACACTTTTATTACTAGATGACAAATAATTCTAAAAAACTCTCAATGGGAGCCTTGACTCAAAAATAAAATCTCTTTCTCATAAAACCCACGAAGCAAGAAATACAATAATTTTATTTTTCTTCATTACATCTCATTACATAAAATCATAATTGCATGTCATTATGAAGAATGGCCTAGTTACAATTTTCAACACTCCCTCTTAACTAGGGAGGTATTCATAATGGTACCTGGACATTCTCAATCTGAAGAAATTATCATAAGAAGAATTTCGGATTGGTAACTCATTTGTATAGCATCATATCAACCAGAATAATCACATAGCAAGGCCTTAAGTAATAGCTCCATCTCTCCACAAGATCTGAGCTCAATGCAGATGAGACCAATGATTTATAGACACCCTTATCATTATCTCTCTCATAACATCCCCTACCCAAGTACTCAAGGTGTGTTCCATGATGACTATTCTTATCTTGGACTCCCCAACCCTCAAAGAATATCGGTCCTCCACAAATACTATTCTATTGGATGCCCTATCTCATCCTCAAAGAGTATCAGATGCCAAATAATTACCCAATCCTCCATTTTGTCTTCCCAGATGAAGCCAAAAATTATATGTCTATCTCTCCCTCTTAGATATGGAGGATATATTCCAATAAAGGAGTGTACTCATTCCTACAAAAGGAATGTACCCAAGCCCCCTCTTGGCTTAGGAATTTCAAGTTTCTTCCAAGTAAGAAACTTCTTTTCAGACTCCCTCTTAACTAGGGACTTGCAACATCTTCATGGGTCAACCAGCTTCCTGAAGAACTCCTTTCGCCTTCAATGTCATAAATGTCTTTGTTATGGATAATTCATATTTTTGGACTTATTTATAGGCTAGAGACCATCCACCACTTTCATTCATGAGTCAGTCATGTCCTTATTTCCTTTATCAGAAAATGATCCATTAGTTTTCCATGTGGTGTTTGCTTCATGTCATGCTTCTTTCTTCCTCGAAGTCATCCACAAATCTTCTGTTTTGAAGTCCTAGATAAGCCCAACTAGATATTACTTCAAAAATAAGAAATGAACACTTAAATAAAAATTACCTTTGTGATGGACTTTCATCATGACATCTTCTTTTAGGTATCAACATCCTACATGCACTATTTTTAGCAGTTTTTCGGGTCCTGAATTTCCAGAGTTGTTTTGAGGCCCTAAACGACGTTTTTTGGGAAATTTGTGGGCAACATGGGTCCATGGATCGATGTTGCCTTTCCTGAAGTGGTAGTGCTCGGATAGATCTTTCTAACGAGCTATTGTACGCGTGAAACAAAGATCATATGCCAAAGTTACAACCCTGGGAAATTGATGTACCAATTTACCCAAACGGGGCCCACAATTTGGCGTTTCATCTTCCAGGGTTAGGTTTTGGAATGTTAAGGGTTTTCCATTGTTTCACAACAATAAATAGGCCTTTGAGTCTCATTGTAACACAGTTCAAAGGCATGTAGCTGCCACATCTCTTCTCAGAGATAAGCTACCATCGCCCTAGCTAGTTTATTTCCATTACTATTTGTAAGCATATTTCAGTATTTTACATTAATGAAATGAAGTATTATTTCCATTGCATATCTGTGTTAATGGTTATCTCTGTAATTTGTGTGTTCCTGTTTAAATCCGGATCATTATATGCAAAAACCTCCAAATGTATCTTTGGAGTATAATGGGTGGAATATCTGGGTCATATTCTGTCTCATGAGGGTGTTAAGGTAGACCCTAACAAAATTAAAGCCATTAAGGAATGGAAAGTCCCCATATCCATAAAGCATCTGCGAGGGTTTCTCGGGTTGATAGGGTATTATCGCAAGCTTGTTAAGGACTATGGGAGAATAGCAACACCTCTAACAACATTACTGAAGAAAGATGCATTTTCTTGGACTCCATAAGCAACTAAGGCCTTTGAGCATCTCAAAGAGGCAATGTGCCAAGCACTAGTCTTAGATACTCCAGACTTCACAAAAACCTTTATTGTGGAATGTGATGCCTCAGGAAATGGAATTGGTGTTGTTTTAATGCAAGAAGGAAGACCCATTGCTTTTGAAAGTCATCCAATCAGAGGAAAGTATTTATACAAAGCTATTTATGAGAAGGAAATGTTGGCAATACTACATGCACTTAAGAAATGGTGACCTTACCTAATGGGAAGGCACTTCAAGGTAAAAAAAAATCATGATAGTCTTAAATACTTTTTAGAACAAAGATTATCTTCAGAGGAACAACAAAAATGGGTCACAAAGATGTTGGATTATGACTTTGAAATCGTCTACAAAAAAGGGAAGCAAAATGTTGTTGCAGATGCACTCTCAAGAAAGGATGAGGATGTGGAAGCATTGCTTTGTGCCATTTCTATTATCCGACCAGATTGGATAACCGAAGCGAGGGATGAATGGAAGAATGACAAATAAGTGTGGGCACTCATTCAAAAGTTGCAGCAAGATCCTAATACATCTGATACATTTAGCTAGAGAAATGATGCATTATGGTACAAAGATTGTTTATACCTTTGTAAGAATTCCCAACTCAAACAAAAGATTCTTCTAGAATTGCACACCTCTCCCTTAGGAGGGCACTCAGGATTTTTAAAAACTTACCACAGGATTAGGAAGGAATTTTTTTGGAATGACCTTAAAGCCAATCTTCAAAAGTTTGTGGTGGAATGCTTGGTTTGCTAACAAAATAAAGTTGAGACAATTAAGACCCCGGGTCTGTTACAAACTTTATCCATTCCAAGTCAACGTTGGGAGGAGGTTTCAATGGATTTTATCATAGGTTTACCCAAGTCCGAAGCAAAGAGTGTCATCATGGTGGTAGTTGATAGACTTACCAAGTATGCACACTTTTGTGCATTACCTCATCCATTTAAAGCCAATACATTTGCTATTGCATTTATGGAAAGAATTCAAAAGCTACATGGATACCCAAATATTATTGTAAGCGACAAAGATCCTATTTTCACTGGAAATTTTTGGACAAAATTATTTTCTTGTCTGGGTACTCAATTAGCTCATATCTCATCTTATCATCCTAAATCAGATGGCCAAACTGAGACAGTAAACAAATGTTTGGAAGGATATCTTCGTTGCTTTGTATCTGATAAACAAACACAATGGGTCAAATGGTTACCTTTGGCTAAATGGTGGTATAACACTTCCTTCCATATTGTATCAAAAATGACCCCATTTATGGAATTTATGGATATCATCCACCATCCATCACATCATCTTTACGAGAAAATTCTAAGGTTCAAGCAGTGGAAGATCACATGAAGCATCAACAACAAGTTCTCCAACTCTTAAAGGATAACCTCACTTTGGCGCATAATAGAATGAAACAACGGGTGGATCAACATTGCAACAAAATAAGTTTTGATGTAGATGACTGGGTATTTTTACGGCTACAACCATACAAACAAATGTCCCTCAAGCAAGCTAAGAAGGATAATAAATTATCACCAAAATATTATGGTCCTTACAAGGTGTTGCAAAAAATTGGTACTATGGCATACAAATTGGAGCTTCCTACATCTTCCAGAGTGCACCCAATTTTCCATATTTCATGCTTAAAGAAGGTTATAGGTGACAAGCTCCCAGTTCAAACAATATTGCTAGAACTTGACGAGGAAGGAAAAATCATATTGGAACCTGAAGAAGTCATGGAAACAAGAACTCGATAGTTACGAAATCAATCAATTTCAGAGTATATCATCAAGTGGAAGAACTTACCCGTGGAAGATTCCACATGGGAAGATGAGAATTTTATACAAAAGCATTCAGAACTAATCAAGCATTGAGGACAATTCTTTTTTGAAGGAGAGGGGAATGTTAGATCTGTATAATACTAGTGTATTCCCACATTGTTATTAGTGTAGCCCCCTTATTGTTATTGTTGTGCCCCATAGAAGCCCACTATTCCCTCATTGTTATTAGTGTAGGCCCCTTATTGTTATTGTTCTACCCCATAGAAGCCCACTATTGTTTTTGCATTGCCTTTACATTATTATTGTTATGTCGGCTCTGATTATATTGTGACCCCTTAGACTCCTCTATATAGAAAGGAGGTTGTGTCATTTGAATCATCCAAGAATTGTTCATTTGTGTGATGCAAAGGAGGTTGCCCCCTCAAAGAGGCTTATTTCTAAGTCGTTGATATATATTTTCTATCCTTTTGTGAGCTCGTTTCATAACAAAGGAAGTCCTCTCTAATCTACTAGAGAGGGAGACTAAGTTGAAGATTATTCTTGGAGACAACTCCACCAATCCTGTGAAAGGTTTTGGGTCCGTCAAATTTCATTTGAATTCTAGGGAATCAGTTTTGTTGCATGATGTTATGTATGTGTGGGGATTAATGAAGAAGTTGGTATCTATATCTGCATTAGAAGATAAAGGGATGAGGGTTGCCCTCGTCAAAGGAAAAGTTTTGACATGGTATGTTGGTTCACCTATGAGAGATGCATTCACATTAGGATCAATATCTGAAGAAATTTATAGAGTCACTGGAAGGCCACTTCTAATAATGGTTCATAATACTAATCATCTGAGCGAGTTGTGGCACTGAAGATTGGCTCATCTACATTATGATGCTTATATGAAATTGAAGAAATTGGTCTCGGGTATTCTCAATGTTCAAGCCCATCATGATGGAGTATGTTAAGGTTGTGTGAGTGGAAAGAAAACAAAGGGATCTTACCCCTCAAATGAGAACAAGACAAATGACATCCTCCATCTCATTCATTATGATATATGTGGTCTGATACCTGTGCATTCTATTGGTGGTCATATCTACTACATCGCCTTCATTGATGAATTTTCAAGAAAGACATGGATATACTATTTGATGTACAAGGATGAAGCCTTCGAAATGTTCAAGGAGTTCAAAGCTTTCATCGAAAATCAAAGTATTTAGGTTCGACAATGGTGGGGAATACATGTAAAATGAATTCATAGAATTTTGCAAGAAAGAAGGAATCAATAAAGAAACAATCGTGCCATAATGGATTAGTGGAAAGGAATAATAGGTCTATATTAGAAGTTTCCTGTGCCATGCTCCATGATCAAAAGGTGCCAAAGTTCCTTTGGGGAGAAGCAAGTCATGTTGTTGTATACGTTCAAAATAGGGTACCTCATTAAGCTTTGGAAAGTGAGACCCTTGAAAAAGTGTTCACAAGTGTCAAGCTCGACATTAGCCATCTTCATATCTTTGGATGCCCCATATATTTTATGTGTCAAAGGACAAAAGGAACAAGTTAGAAGCTACAGGAAGAAAAGGTACGTTTTTTGGTTATTGTGAAAATTCTAAAGCATATAGAATATATATTCCTAGTCAAAGGAAGGTTGAAATTAGCAGGGATGTAACATTCGATGAATATGCTGCTCTTGGAAAATCAAAAGCCCTTCCTCCTCCTCCTCCTCCCGAGAAGAAGAATGATGATAAGGGTATTTTAGATGGTCCTTCCTTGTGCGATTCCGAGACTTATGTTGGTGATGATCCCATGGAGCCTATGAATCCCTTAGATACTCCTCCAAGTGACCCTCTGACTAAGAAGAGACCACTTTGGCTCCATGAGACTCTAGAGGATGTTGAGAGACATATTCTCGTTCGAAGATCATTTAGAGAAAGGAAGCATCCATGTAGGTGCCAGGGATATGTTACAACAATGAACACTATGATTCAAGTTGAACCTTACACATTCAAAGAAACCGTAAAAGAACGAGTTTGGAAAGATGTTATGGCTAAGGAACATGAATTAATTATGAAGAATGTTGTATGGGAGGTTGTATCGAGACTGAAAGGGAAATATGTGGTAACTTCAAAATAGCTATTCAAGATCAAGCATGGAGTCGATGGTAGCATTGAAAATATAAGGCAATGTTTGTGGCTCGAGGATTCTCATAGAAAGAGGGAAAAGACTATCATGATATATTTGCACCTGTGGCTCGATACACAACCATCCATTTGAGAGTAGCCCTTGATGCAAGTCAAGGATGGAGTCTTCATCAAATGGATGTAAATACCACATTCCTTCATGGTATATTACAGGAAGAATTGTATTTTGAGCAACCACAAGGATTTGAAGTGGAGGATCGAAAAACGCATGTTGGCAAGTTAAAGAAGGCATTGTATGATTTCAAGAAAGCCCCCGGAGCTTGGTATGCCTGCATACAGAGTTATTTGATGACACTGGGGTTTACAAGAAACAATGTTGATCCCAATCTCTACTTGAAGGTAGTCCAAGGTATGTCGTTGATTTTGGTTTTGTATGTTGACAATCTATTCTTAACATGTAGTGAGCCTCTAATGATAAAGTGTAAGAGGGAGCTAGCCTTTGAATTCAAGATGAAGGATCTTGGACTCATGCACTACTTCCTAGGCCTTGAGGTGTGGCAAAGACCTTATGAGATTTTCCTTTCACAAGGAAAATATGTTGTGAAGTTGCAGGAAATATTTGGAATGACAAAATTCAAATCCATGGCTACACCGATGAAAATTAACTTCAAGAAGTTATGTGGAGAAGCTGCAGGACCTGACTTGGAAAATCCATTCGAGTATAGAAAATTGATTTGGGCTCTGATGTTCCTTGTGAACACCCGTCCAGACATATGAAATACAGTGACCACGTTGATTAAATTCATTACCGAGCCTCTCCATGCACATTGGATTGTTGCCAAACATATATTGAGATATTTGCATGGGACGCTCACACTTGGTCTGAGATATTCTGCCGGAGATGTTTAAATTCATGGATACACTGATGCTAACTGGGAAGGAAATGTTATCGACAGAAAGAGTACATATGGATGTTGTTTTAGTCTTGGATCTGTCATGGTATCATGGATGAGTAGGAAACATAATTATGTAGCATTGAGTACTTTTGAGGCAGACTATATTGTTGCTAGCATGGCTAACTACGAAGTAGTCTAGCTGAGGAAGCTCTTTGGAGATCTATTTGAGTAGGTACTAAACACTATAGTGATATATTGTGACAACAAGAGTGGGATCTGTCTGGAATAGAATTTTGTGTTCTGTGACAAGTCTAGGCACATAGATTCAATATCACTTCATTCGAGACATGGTGCAAAGAGGAGCTGTTAAACTCCATCACATATCGATAGATCAACATATTGCAGATATTCTAACCAAATATTTATCGAAAGGGAAGTTTTTGGTCTTTAGAGAGCAACTTAGACTGATGGATGTGACCCCTCCTATTAAGGGGAAACGCTGACCGAGGACACTAAGCCAACTCTTCCCCCCTGTTGAGCTCCCAGGGTGAGGAATTGAGATAGAGGGATCCTGGGGTTGAGGGATCTATTGACAATAGGGGATCGCCCCTATCTGTCACCCACAGGGTTAAGATGCTACTCCCCTATACACATATGGTTGGAGATGTTGCTCCCCTATTTGGTCTATGTAGAGTATACCCTAGTTGGCATCATACCCACAAGTCAAGCTTGTTGGGAATACCGCTGCCCATTTGGCCAATGGGTTGAGAGTGTACTTGGGGTGTACAACCCAAGTCGATTATGATCCAGGTGTTCTACCACATGACTACTTAGAGTCATCAATGGGAAGATCAACATGAAATATGATTGGGTTGAGATTTTCTCCCCTATGCGATTACGAGTTGAGAATAAGCTCCTCGATGTGATACCAGGATTGAAAAGTGTTCCCCTGTGTGTGTGTGTTTGATATCCTATTGCTCGATATCGTGTTGAGATATACGAATCCCCCATGAGATAGAGGGTGGAAGCCAATGCTCACTGATTCTTCTTCTTTTATATTCAAGAATGTTTCAGTAGATAGAGTTGAGTAGAGATGGTCATGACATGACGACATCATGGCAAGATCATGTGATGACCAATTGACAAATATTGGCAGGTGGAATTCTTTCTAGTTGAGAGGGAGTGTTAATTTATAAAATTAGGTTCAAACTCCATCTTGCACAACTCAAATGACAAAGATGATGATTGTATTGAATTGCTCTTTTCCAGAGGACCAAAATCAACCTAAATATCACCTCATTTGGACAAGCAGAAGTTGGTTTTTGAATTTATGAACCCTCTCATGTACATTGGACTAGGTCAGCCCTATACACATGTACAATTGGACATGTTGGCATCAACATCAAGTGGACCCTCATGGAAGCCTATAAATACAAGAGTCCTCAATCTCATTTGGATACCATCATCAAGTATCTTCTTCTCTATTCGTCTATTGTTGGCTCGCATAGGTTTATCGGAGGAAGTGTGCTTAGGGTCCGAAGTTTCTAGTAAGGGGCTCACACGAAGTAGGTTTCTATTTTCCGGTCGCATGCTCGCCACAAGTTAGATCTAACTGTTGTCGCACATGCACAGTTCTCCGAGTGTGACTAGGAAGGCCCAGTGGCTTGCATAACAGCTTGAAGGGAGCGACTAGGGTTTTGAGGCAGTTCTGGGAGGTTTAGACCCCAGACGCTCACCCATAGTGTTTCACAGTGCGACTGGGAAGGCACAACCACTCGCCTATCTGCCTGAAGGGTGCAATTGGGGTTTGAGATAGGTCTAGGTAAATTCTTCCTCAGTTTCTCGCTTTAAATTCTTCAGGGAGTGACTGGAACAGTCATAATGGCTCACATACAGTGTCTTAGGGAGTGGCCAAGAAGTTAGAGTCACTTGCAGAATATCTTACTAAGTGCGACCATGGTTTTGAGCTAGGGTTTGATAGTTGACCACAGTTTACCACGAGATCTCTGACGGCTAAAAGGTTTCTCTTTGTTATACAGTAATGTTGAAAGTCTACTTCTCATTTGTATTGGGTAAATTTCTATTGGATTATTATGTATTGGGCTCATTGTACTCTCTCTTGAAACATTTTATGACAATCTAATAAGAAGCAGTTTTGAAAGGGTTTTACCCCTAGTGTGGTTTTTCCCTAGTCTTTGACCAATCTAGTGTCTCTTGTGGTTGTGTTATTATCTCCTTTGTCATTGCATATATTGTTTTATCTTCAGTTATTGTTTATGATTGGAAACATTATTAATAATTGGATGCATAACTTAATGAAGAATAGAATTGGGCTGAAGTAATTGAAACAACATAGAACAATCTAAAATAATTAACATATGTTGCCTAGGAACTGCACAGAAATTCAAACTGCCTAGAATATGTTGCTAAAAAATTCACACTTGCAATGTTAAGAGAGAGAGAGAGAGAGAGATGTTAAAGATGAATTTCTCTTTCTTGTTCTTCTTCGTCCTTCTCCTTCATTTGGATGCCCAAAATATTACTTGTCTTGTGTGAAGTTGAATTATGCCTTGTTGAGGGGGTTAAATGCTCTTTGTATAATGTTCAACCTTTGCAAATGGGTGTGTATCTTCACTAGGGCCCACTTGACTCAAGGGAGGGTTGACTTGACTAATTTGGATCCAAAAATTCAAAATTCAAATTTTGAAATTTTCTCTTTTAAATTCGACATGAAGAACATGTCTTACATTAATTATTTCAAGGGCTAAAAATAAAAATGACATGAAAACATGTCTTACAAATTCATTATACATTTCGAGGAATAAAATATATTTTATGAAGACTAACCATAGCTAAAAAATTCAACATAACCCTTCCCTTCCCCTGTTGTTGTTAACAATTCTCAAACAAAAAGCCTTAACGTAGGAGAGGGGCATGTTACTACAAAGATTGTGGAGGTTCGCATGCCCAACAATGAGTGAAATATTTAACATGCTTATATCGCACACAAATACCCTATTATATATAAGATGAAATAGTCGAAGAAAAACGAGACATTGTATAAGAGCACGATTGTTTAATTGATTCCAGGGTTATAGGAGATGTTGGAGACTGGGTGCACAACATAGGGCACACCAAATAAAGGTTCAATCAATATATGCATATCGTGGACATTTACTAGAATCTGAAAATCCCTTTTGGAAGAGTCTTACTGAATAGAAATGAAATCAAGGAGGAAATCCTCCTCATGTTGGATGGCTTGTAATTATTCCTGAAGATTATAGATAGATGCCTAAAACATATTAAAGGCCACCTTGGTCTATGTCTAGATTAAAGATGTTCCCTTAGCGGTAGCAAGGAGATGATCACAAAGGACTTATAAAGTTCTTCCAAGTTTTTATTGTTATCACTCCTTCGGATCTCCAAGGCCCAGGAAGAGTCCAGTTGAGGTAACCACAAACCAATCTTTTGACTTAGTAGCTATCCCTACCAAGCCGGAGAGGGATCTCTCCAAAGAATCACAGCCAAGAGGGCTGGATGGATTAGGGTTTTAGGCTAGTTATGATGTGCAGAGGTTGTTTGATTTGATTTGATTGGGTTATTGTTGGATGAGGGTATTAGGTCAAAGAGGCTAGGTCAGGGTAAATCAGATATGATTGCAGACATTCAAAGGGGAAAGGTAGGTAGGAGGCTTAGCATTTAAAAGGTGATTTGATGAGATGGTTTAAGACTGATGATGAGTTATGAAGAGAATAGGAGATGTATTCTTCCTAAACTGAAGAAAGATGGACAAATTATGATAACTTTCCCAAAACAGAGCATGAGCAAACATGTACTCTACCTATCAACTTGAAAATTACCACATAACAGTCATGAAATGGTTTTTTGAAATTACAAAACATTCATACAAATGATAACAAAGAAGAAATAATTCTAAACATCCATATCACATGTATCCCAAAGAAATAGTTGCAACTCATCTATTAAAATAGGCCAAAACATGATACAATAGTGTCTCTGATCACTAGTCCAACATCCAACTGAGTCCAACCTTTGAAAAGAGTGAAGAAAAGGAAGATATAGACATCAAACAACCTTATCTCACTCTCAAGGGTCGAATCCCTGAGTTAAGGAAGAGATCCACAAAAATCTGAACTGATACCTAGAGTGTATGGAGCTCTGAGTGTCTCCTCCCTAATTACATTGAAACCGATTCATTTGACTTGATGAAATCTATTTACCTAATGTGTTTACCCTAGATAATAGTAAAAAGACCATAATTACATTTACAATATCAATTACATCAACAAAAAGTTAATTTCCAAGGATGAAAATCAAATATGGAGAAAAACAGTAAAAAATCAGGCAAATGGTCAAGTGCGCCATCTTTCTGTCATGTGCACCCTCATAGTGTCAAGTATGCCCTCCACTTTGCAGGTTGCTTCTGATTGCCTTACCGATGTCCAAATTGAGCCCAGGATAGCTCATTGGAAAGCTTGTCCTTTCTAGTTTCCAAATCTGCCTTCATTTTACAAATGGGCTTTATTTGACCCTCCAAAAGTTGATTCTCCAAAGACTGGTCTGTGCGTAGTGCCTAAGCCAAAATTAAGGCAGAAACATGATTATTTGCTTGTTTTTTGCCCTTTTCACATGCTAGTTTTGCAGACTAAGGCTGGAAACACGGTTTTATTAGATGTATTTGTCATTATGCATCGAGTGGTGGTCTCCATTTTCTCAAAAAGCGCCCCAAAAAGGTGCGTAGCGCCTAGGGCGCTGCGTATTTGACCATGCTGCTGATATAAAATTGTCCAAAAATACACAGAAAAGACAAAAATGCAAAAATGAACCAAGATGCTTTCAAAATTGGTGAAGTGGTTGATGTTGGTGTGGCTAGGTTTGGAGTGAAGCCTCTGCAAGTATATCAGGTTTCTTTTTCTCTTCTTGGTGAGTTAGGGCTTCAATTTTTGCCTTTGCTGCCTTGAGCTTTGCCCTTGCATTTCTTTCTCTATTGGCATAGTGTTTTGCCATCTTTCTCTGATGTCATTTTTTTGATTGGCCTTGTCTAGGAGATTTTATAAATGTTGGTTCACCTTGTCAAGCCAATGCTCCCGGTTCTCATTAATCATGATGGCAAATTGCTCATTCCATGTGAGTTGATTTGCAAGCTCAACCTCCTTTTGTTTCTCTAGTTCTAGAGCTCTTTTCAGCCCTCTAGTCCTAGGTCTGCTCTTTGTTTCTTGCTCTTCTTTAGGTTCACCATACCTGTCATAGGCCTCACCAAGCAATGCCTTGGATTTCATTGCTTCTCTTTTTGCCTTGATGAGCTGAATCTCCATGACATCATGTTTGGCTTGAAGCTGCTAATTTTCTTGCTCATAATATGAAATAATATATTTTGACCTCTCTAAGTTGATCTAGAGCTCCCTGATGAGTGCATCTTTTTCCTTAAGGACAATGCTAGTGTTCTCATTGTCATCATGCTCACCTAGGTCAACCAAGTTAAAATCCTGCTCTGTCTCATGGAGGTCCTCCTCCTCATGCTGAATCTTTGTCTCTGTCATCTTCTCTTTGCCTTCGTGTACCTGCTTTGTTGGTGAAGAAGGCAAGGCCCATCCCACAATCTGTGGGGAAAACACTTGCCTATGGCCTCTCTGATAAGTGTGTTCCAATGTGCCTAAATCTGCCCTTTTAGGCTTAATGACCTCAACCTGCTCAATTTGCTCTGGCTTACTGATCTCATCTCTGTTAGGTAACTCAATATGCTCATGAAATGGTGATGGTGGAGGTGATGGTGAAGGAGATTGATCTGATGATGATGAATGATCTATGGGCTGAGATGGAGGAATGGATGTGGAAGGATGAGATGATGAAGGCACATTTTGAACTTTCTGAATAGATGGATCAGTGAATATGGGATTGGCTATGAAGGTACTCCATGCAATGTTCAGCTCATTGAGATGATAAAGGACTATGATTTTGATGAGGGAATGATAAAAAAGACTCTTCATTTGATGCTCATACTCTCTTTATGGACAATATATGCCATCTTATCAATGCTCTGGAAAAGGTAGTAGGGTATGTTGAGCATCTTTACCCTAGTGAAATGCATTAAAAGCCAGATGTGGTAGGAATAAAGTCTAGAAAATCTAGCTTCACATGAAAAGTATTTCATGATAATCTTCATCATTGGGGCATATAGTAATGTTTCTCTAATTCACCTTGCTTTAACCATTTCTCCCCAACATCTGGGATCCTGGTGGCAATTGATATAATGGAAGTGGATAAAGTAAAAGTGACACTAGCTAGAGTAACTTGGTTGTCATGGAGTTTAGATATGAAGAGTCTAGTCAACATAGCATGGTGTTGGACTTTTTGAATTTGCTCACAAAATTCATAACAACCAAGATATTTGAAAGATGTCACAACCATAAGAGATGCCAAGAGTTCCCTTATATCAGTTGGCTCAAATTTGAGTACACTACCCCCTTTGTGTGGTCTCTTCATCTCTGTTTATTCTCCCTCACTGTATGGTCTATTTTCCTCTTCTGTCATGGTGTTTTAATGTCAAACCCTGGGGAGGTATGATTTTGGTGGAATGTGGTTTTTTGGGAATAAGGAATGGGAAAGGGAAATTGAAGGAGATGGGGTTAGGTATTTATGAAATGGGGGAGAGGATAGGGGATGATAATATGATGGAATTTTAGGATGGGGAAATTGTTTACATGTTGGGGGTTGGAAGGCTAGGTAATTGTAGCACCTAAGGCTTAGGGTTTTGGGATAAAGGGTTTAGAGTATTAGGATAAAGGGTTCAGGGAAAGGGAAAGGAAAAGGGAATTGTAATGAGGAAATAGTATAATAGTGTAGGGGAGTGAAATATGGGAATTGAGAGTGCAATGGTCGTTTTGAGGGAGATGTTAGGGTTTTGATATGAGAAAAACACCAAATCTTTAATAAACTTCAAAACACCATAAGAAATGACTGTAGGAGGAAGGAGACTACTATCTTTATTTGTTAATCACTTGTTGGAGGTTAAATACAAGTTTGGTGGAGATTTGGAGGCGATTTTAAAGGACGTGAGCATCGCCTGAAGGAAGTGCGTAGCGCCTGAAGGAAGTGTGCATCACCTGAAGGAAATGCGTAGCGCCTGAAGGAAGTGCACATTGCTTGAAGGAAGTGTGTAGCGCCTGAAGGAAGTGCGCAACGCCTGCTCTGTTTTTTCAATTTCGGCGAGAATCTTGAGAAATGCTCTCTTGGGGTTTGCTCAATCGATAGTAGGAGACAAATGAAACTGAGTTTGATGATATGAAGGCTCTTTATACTTGAGTGAATTTGATTTTTTAACTTTAAAACCCACTTTCTAATGTTTTAATTCACCCTTGAAAACTTTGCTAATTACCGTTTACAATTTGATTTTATTTTTTGCAGATTGATGATGTTGGAGTTTGGCACTCTTTACATTTGAATTTGCTTTGATGAAGTTGGCATATAGAGTTTGAGTTGGCAGCTTAGGATCAGTACTTATTACATATAGTGAACATAAAATCACATAAATTAAAAAATAATATTACATCTCTATTTTTTGGAATAAAATTACAATATGAAATAAAACTCATACTTGGAATGAAAATTAGAACTTTGGCAACCATAGTTACATGTTTGCAAATCCTCTTTAAATGAAAAAGGGATATTATTTTACTTACTCTCATACTTTTTTTTTGTTGGCCTTATGCAGTGAAATGGAGTATTATTAAACCTTGGAAATTGAAACCTAGTGAACTAATGGGATCTTGAATGACCAAACTCCATGTTGACTTAACTGACATAAAGACATGATGAAATGAGCTTTTATGATTGATGTATGCTTAGTAAGACATGAAGGTGGGCCAACGAGTATTGATTTTTGAGGGAGAGTGAGGCTTTTTGACTAGGGCTACCATCAATGAGTAAATTTTTGAATGAGGACCTAGGTGGAATGACAAAAATTTCAGAATGGGACCCTAATATGATATAAAAAGAGGAGTTTTGATCACTGATGGCAGTATGCAAATACTGACTATAACATGTATGACTACTCATATTTTTTTTCTGGCTACATTAGTTCTCTTTGTTGGTTATTTTTTCACATGTTAGATGATAGATTAGGATGTAAGGACCTACAAACTAAACTCACTATTTTTCTAATAATATTTTTTGAACTACATGTGTAGGTGTTAAAGAAACTACTGTCTTTTCACTAGACGTGAGAATACTAAAGATGTTGAAAATTGAGGCTTCATCCTCAAGAATTGGAATTAAGAATAGGAACAAAATGAGCCATAATTCCAATCATCTCCTCCTCTTCAACCTCAAGATTGAGGTTGGAGCCATAATAGGGAGAGAATACTATGGATGTTGAAGATATTTCAAAATGTAAAGGAGATGATTAGAATTAAGAATAGGAACAAAATGAGAATTTTTTTGTTTCAAACTTAGGTCAAAATAATTGGAATTATGTGACGTTAGTTGTGATAGCATTCTCGTGCGATAATGGTAGCATTGATAGATTGGTGAAGTTCTAGACTGGGATTTTAGTGGTGGAAAACTTCTTACCATCTGGTTAACCATGGTTAGCTTGGAGTTACCATGGGACATGTGATCATTTAAGCTTTACGTTCAAGGAGGTTCACTTTTCAAAATGTTTAGTTCACAAACTTGTGCGAACCTCTCCACTCCCGTACAAGGTGAATTTATGTGAAATACAACCAATATGTATTTTTTAAATATTTTCACAGTGTGTGTTCGTCATAATATGTGTAGACACATGACCATTTAAGTTTTATTTTCAAGGAGGTTCACTTTTCAAAGTGTTTGAACAAATCTCCATGGAACATAAGATTTGAAATTCAAATACTTTTGATGGGATATAAGTCTTCTCCGTTTTCCTCACAATGCATTGTATCCATTTGTAAATTCCGAGGCATGAAAGCGAACTCCCATAGAATTTTCATTGTTCCTTGAATTTTATATGCGGATGAACAACTAGCTCTAAAAGTTGACATGTTATTGTAATGACGAAAACAAGGCTAGTCATAAGGTGAAAAACTTTATTCAATGGGCAATGTCCACCAACGACTACTCGTGCTCGACAAATTGCACCGAGATGAGATGTCTCGTAGACAGTTATGAGGTTCTCCATTCTCCATTCTCCATCCCTAAAAGAAGTATGTGACATAATCAAACAAGGCCAATGGTTTATGTGTAGAGACTTCTCTTTGTTTTTCATTTATGAGAGGTGTGGGCAACTTTGTGGAATTTCAGCGATAATCATGACCTCCCCATAGTGTGGTCGTCTGGTTCTGTGACGATGTAGCCATTCCTATGAAAATATCTCCACATAGGATGAAGCTCGCGCCAATAAGGATTCACAGTTCACCTAGTAGTTCCACACTTCCTGCTTTATTCATTTCGATAGTTATATGAGTTCCCCTCCTTTCTTGCACCCGCAATCTCGTAGGGAGGTGAAGTTGATCACCAAGTTTGGTTCACTAGTAAGGAGCATTGATAGATTGGTAGGTTGTTGCCTTTATGCAAAAGTCCAAGTCACATATTGTGATCACCCAAGGCATCTCGTTATCGTCAAATAGAGAGAGAGCAATGATATTATATATAAAAAAAGGGGGTGACGACCATCGAACCTGAGTACATTGGAACACCCAAGATAAGAGAAAAATGCCTAGGCTATTGCTGATATCAAGTGCTACTTCTCTACGACATTTATTATAAGCATTCTCAACGTCAGTTGTGATAGCATTCTCGTGCGACAGTGGTAGCATTGATAGATTGACCGAGATGTTAGTGGTGGTCAACTTTCAATTGTCAAGTTAACCATGGGACATGTGATCGTTTAAACTTTATGTTCATGGAGGTTCACTTTTCAATGTGTTTAGTTCACAGACCTATGCGGAGCTCCGCATTCCCACACAAGGTGAATTTATGTGAAATACAACCAATATGTATTTTTTAAATATTCCTACGGTGTGTTCTCATCATAATTTATGATTAAATATGTGTGGACACGTGATTGTTTAAGTTTTATGTTCAAGGAGGTTCACTTTTCAAAGTGTTGGTTCTCAAACTTGTGCAAAAGTGAGGAGCTTCGCACTCCTGTGCAAGGTGAATTGCTGTGAAATCCAACCAATATGTATGTTTTAAATGTTCACATGGCGTGTGCCACATATAATTTAGGATTAAATCTGGCTGCAACTCAAGTGGGTCCACAACAAATACAAGATTTATGATTATTGCAAAGATGCAAATATTTGGTTAGATTGCCAAAATGATGGCAGTTCATTGAGAATTTCATGTCAATCGTTGGTTCGTCAATACATTGTAATCATGTTATGCTCTTGCACCAATTAACATTAGTATCCATGCGAGTTAGGATGCATTGTATCAATTTGTAGAAGTGCTCACGAATAAGGTATTCTAGTGATGTTATTTATAAATAATTTTTAGAAAGTTAGATAACACATAATATCATTATCATGATTCATTGTCACACCAATACATCCTATAATTTGATCATGCATAGTTGACCAATACACATTGCTCAACACATTAAAATTGTTATAAAATGTCACAAAGGCATATGATTTTTACCTTAAGCAGGAGAAGCAGACATTGTTATTAATCACTTTTATCACCCTATTTAACTGCAACAACATCAAACATAGCTCATATACTCCTCTTTTGGTCAGTATGAAGGCTCTTTCTCATGGGGATGTAGCTTAGATGGTAGAGAGCTCGCTTAGCATGCAAGATGTACAAGAATTGATACCCCACATATCCATTCTGATTTTGTTGGTGTTGGACCATGATTTCAATCTTGTAATTTTCTCACAGCTTTTTGCTCTTCCCGCATCTCCAAAGCAGTATGCGTGGGTGCATGGCATATAAAAACTCTGTGCATTATAATTTTATGCATTACCTTTGTTTTTATTGTAATGAGTTGTTGTCAAGTCTCTTCCACGAAATTTTTGATTAGAATGCTTGTTCAAAGTGGTCCCAGTGAACAACAACAATGATTATATGTGCAAAGGCTTTCATTGTGCGAAGGTGTGGAGTTACTCCGCACCTATGCACAATGAAAGCCTCCACACATTGGTCGTTCAAAGTGGTTCCAACAAACAATAACAATGGTTATATGTACAATGTAATTGCCATCTTATTTTTAAGTGCCATGTTTTCCATAAAAGGCTAAAATCCCCTGCCCCCTTCCCTCCCAACTAAAAAAATCATTGTCGTAAATATTTGTCTGCTCGTTTAATGTAGGGAAGAAAGTAAGGTAGAGGTCCATCCTCTTGAGCTCCATTTTTCACAATATTTACTAGCAAATGCTGGAAACAAGTGAGTTTTCATAGCGATATAATATGTAATTAATTGCATGTGCTGGGACTCAAACATGGGCATAAAGGATCGGTTCCATGGGCTGCCGCCTATCGATAATTAAGATTCCTTTTTAATGAAAAATGGTGAATTCTATCATAATAGTTAATATACTTTTTAGATAATTGAAAGCTAAGCTAGTGATACCAAATTAAGATATATGATTACATTATAACCACTTTTTTGGTTAGGAAAATAACAATTATGTGGATTCCTCCCTAACTTTGGTCATGATTCGGTGGTGCAAAGGGATATGTGATGGAGAGTAATAAATCGAGTTTCATCACAAAAAAAAAGCAATATACATTTAACCAAAGTTATATTCTCATAATTCCAATCAAAATTGTAAAGGAAAATGAACATTCCCAAAAGCTATGGATGCTAGGGAGTTTAAAATGTTGACTTTCCACAATCTTGGGTCTAGGATAGAATATTAAAATCTCTAACGATACGAAACCAATAATCTCAACAGAACTACTTTGCAAAGCGGAATATAAACAACAGTAAATCACACATGCATATAATATAGACAACTTTTTACAATTTCCAACCCAACTTCGTTATATTAATCAACATATAATACAATAGTCTAGGGATCCCATACAAGGGATAATGGTCCTCATACATCCACTAGTACAAGAATACAAACAGGGGCTTGGTATCAATACATTGACAATTAATCTACCCTCAACAAGAAACTCTAACCATCTAGTTGATGAAGTCAACTCTCTCAGCTCCCTTGGTCGTACCCTGTACTTGCACGGTCCTTTAGTTCCCTATCTCCTTATCTGCAACTCTTGCCTCTATCAATGCTCCAAGTCCATTTGGCCACTGAACCTCGACTGTAAATCTGCTCACTAGTTGATCATTCGTCCATCAACGCATCAACACATTGAGACTCTTGTCGAGTTGTTCACGGTTCCATTTGTGAACAACTCTCAACTGCCCACTATTGCTCCTAAGCTACTTAGGGACTTCAACCCACTATGGTCTTCCTACATTGCTCCAATGAAGACCAACATAGGGCACAGAGGGCTACCACCTATCATTGCAATATGTCCATCTCCCATAATGAACATGGGCTAGGAGGATTGTCCATCATCTGCTGTAGAAGTCCTTCTCCACGCACAAGTCTCGGGCTCCACAAAACAACTCCTCATTGATCAAACCCTTGAGCTCATCAACTGCCTCTCTCACAACTACCTTTGTCCATCAAGGTGTTGCTCACCAAGCTCCAACTTGGACACTATCACGCTGTCCTCCAATAGACCATAAGTGCCTAATCACATCCACACTTGGTCTTCTCTCATGCTACCCTCCAACATTCCACGAGTGACCAAGTCCATGCTGTAGCATCTGCTCCTAGCTAGGGAATCCCCATACCTAGGAGACCCTTACACACGACTGCCCACATACTTCAGCACATCTTCCCTTTGCTCTATAATAGAGGAGCTATTGCACAAATCTAGGCATCAATCATGTCCTCACCTAAGACATCTATCCAACTGTCATCAAGGGAAGATTTGCAACTGTCCCTGTTGTTGTCCTCTTGCCTCTCATCTGAAGTTCTTGTTGTCACCTTGGCTTCTTGGTAGGCTTCCCAACAGTCCACGTGGGCTCCTCCAAACAACTCCTACGATCTCCTACAACTACTCATCAAACTGATCCAAGCACTGGTCTAGACTATGATCCGACACAAGATAATGTTGCTCCAGTTATGATGTTTTCTTGTTGTTGTAACTGTGACTGGTTAGGGCATCAAGGCATAATGCACCAACCCTTAACCACCCACCAAAACAACTCCCTTTTAATGTGGCCTCTCGTTAACTCCAAACAATCCTACGCACACCCTTCTCTGTGGTGTTATGGTCTGCGGCCTAACACAACAATCATGTAGCTTTTGAACTACATAAACACAAGTTCCCTTGTTTCTTTTCTGCCCCAAACAAACTTGCGTTAACCCCTCTTCATCTTTGGCTTGGCTATAGCATAGAACAACCCTCCACACAATCACCAAGAAGCTCCAACAACCCTTAAATATTCATTGTTTTGTCCTTCTTTTCTATGGCCAAGAACAGAGGTGTCTCTCCTTCTCCAACGAGCTCTTGTGATGCACAAATGGATGCTAAAACAACTCCAATTCACCGTCTATTTATATCCAAATGAGGGGCTCAAACGAATAGATGAAGATACACATATATTGGCTAATTTTGACATCAAGCCCACATGACTTGAAAACCAATAATTAATTTTTAACTTCAAGAATTCATTTCTCCACTTATACAACTCATAATTCGACGATTCTCAAAGTGTTGGATTCTCCTTTCCACCCTCTATTGTCTCATGCCATCACATGTAGAAACGTGCCTCCATAATTGCCCCAAACATAATTGGGTGCAAAACCCCATACTTGGGTTCCAAGCCTGCTTGTGGCACTTTGACCTCCAACCATCGAACACTAGGGCTTGGAGTACCTCCCAAGCTACACAAAAATCAACATAAAATACTTTGTCACAGAGCACGACTCGATAGTAATCAATAAAATGGTTCTCCTCGCTCCAACAATGAAAACACTTCTCCTGTCCTTTCAACCTATTGAATGAAAGGGAACACAATTAAATGATTGAACTCGCCAAATCTCGACAACAAACTTGAGCATAAAATGAAATGGGTATTGAATCAAAACTGAAATGGTCCTTGAAGCAATACAATGAGTTCAAAGAGATGGAGGAATGAATCATATCAACGAATATTTGCATTTTCGATGCTATGAAAAAGATTTTTAAAATTTCACTGAACACCTTTTCATCTTATCTATTAAATGTCACTTTATTTTAGATATTTTTATCCAAAACACTAAAAGAATCATTAACTCTGCATAGTGCTTAGTATTTTGTGCACTCTACGCTACATACTCCTTGGATACCATGCTCTGTAATGAAGGCACCCCTCCTTTGATGTTGTGTATTTAATATACATGCATAGAGCTAATCATCTACTACAATATTCCGCTATGTGGCTAATGATATTAATCGACAAGGCTATTTGAGCAATGCAATTGTGGCCTCGATTAGTGTTCTTCTGAAACCTGTGTTTGTTTGGTTGTTGTAACCTGAATGTTGCATTTATCGTAAATAAATTATGGCTAGACGTTTACATAGATGCGTTGTTATGCCAACTGACTTTGGTTTCGGGAGTGAGGATGATAGACTGATGTCATGGTAGTTTCATCAAGAAAACTACCTATTGGTACATAATCACGAGAATGGATTAGCACGCCATAATGGACTATCAATATTCAATAGAATTGCGATGTTGATCGTTTGATATCATTGTCCATGGTGGCTATATTTAGAGTTCCCAACTTCCTAAGAGACCCAAAAAGAGAAGCATATGTTCCTAAAATAGTTTCGTTGGGTCAATCAATGACAACATCAATTTTCATTCTTTAACAACAACATATCATGACACTTGAACATGTGAGAAATTACTACTCTGCACTATATCATGGCAACACCAACTTTAATTCTTTAATGATAGTATGTCATGAGACTTGAACTGGTGACATGTATATATGGTATCTTGCTAAAAATCGACTCTTTATACTCTAGCCTCCACCGACTACTTTTGGGTTGTTCTTTCAAATTTGTCCTCCATTTCTTGTTAGGACACTCAAGTTGTTGAGCTTCATCATGGCCCCAACAAAGTCTACGTAGAATCTACCCTCATTAGAGGCATAATTATGTACCATAATGTGCAACAAGCCCTTCCCATTGAGAACGTTCTTGTAGTAATGCACGTCAAACACTTTATCGCTGCCATTGTCCATTGGAACCACATGATCCATTATGAAATCCAAACATAAATGCAACAAAATATTTGATCTATTATCTTTCAAGTTTAGTCGGACAAAGTTGTCATGGAATACCATGCGCAGTAGTGTAGGAGCAACATTAAAGAAATTATGGGCAAACTAAATTAGTAATAATCATGTGATAATCCCCAAGCACTGTTGTTCGAGTTTGAAACTTGGAGATTGATGACTCGGGGGTGATGAGTGTGGGGAAGTTGGTTGTGTGGGAGTGCAGAGAAAATAAGCTATCTACACTCCTGCACAATCAACTTCTTTGCATTCATTCTCTGCACTCAAACAAACAAAGTTGGAAAATAATCTATCTACTCAAGCAACTAGGTCATTTGGGGAATACCTCGAGAAATGGAAACAAAACACATCAAATACCAGGGTCAAATTGGTGGTTCAAATCGTTAGGCAGTTGAGTTGATTCATAAGGTAGGTCTCCCTAGCTTTCTCATTTACATGCTTATAGATTGGGTAGCTCGAGTTATTGACATTTGAGCTTTCTTTGAGTGCATAGAAGTTGAGTGTGTAGGAGTGCGGCACAGTCAACTTCTCTGCACTCAAAGAAGCTCCACACAAATTTACAATAATAAATTCTATTAGATATAAAAGTGGCCAATGACAAAAGACAAATATTTAATGCACAACAAACAATGCACACTTTCCAATAAGCAATACTTTGTCTTTAACAACTCACCAGGTTCGACGTACCAAGAGAGCTAGTCATACCAAATCTATTGATCTCTATTCGAATCTCATGTTCTAGTCATAAACCAAATATAATAATAACCATACATACAAGTATATGGTGCTTCAACAATCCAAGGAGTCGATTGTTGCCTACAAATATGCGCATTAACCACATTTTGCAGCAAGGGTTTATCCGATTAGTTGCCTTTCTCAGTGCCTTAAGGAGCTATTAAGGAAAACCCGAATGAACACTAGGGCCCTCTATAGTATGACATGAAAACCTTATGAATCGTTACAAAAACAAAAAATAGCTAATCAAATAAATTTCAATTTAATATATAATTCATATTTTCAAAACCTTAGAGTGGTGGGGATTGGAACCACCTCGTAAATGTTTGTTGCTTGCCGACACATTGCCATGAATGTGAGTGCATCTGAGACCCACATCAATTAATAACAACTTCGAATGTCAATGACTAACTGAAAAACGTTATTGAGTGTAAACGTAGCTGTGTGAAAGAAATTGTGCAGAAATAACTGTGCAAAAAAACGTGTGCAAAAAACAAATATTTGTGTGAAAAACTTGGTGCTAGAAGAATCAATTAATTAACCGTAAAAACAAATACTATACTTCATCATAACTAATAATCATACTATGCTATTATTTAAACCTATCAACTTTCATTACTTATTCAAATATATAATTACATCAATCTATTTTATTTTTATTTTTCCAAAAGAAAAATCATAATCTTTCATTATGTAGAAAAATTACATATAATAGATGTAGATGCCCAAGGCATATGCGTAACTGTTGGCCATGGCCATTTCTAAATACATATCAATAAATAAGTTTTGCAAAAGCCAATCCTTGTGGGTATTGTTAAAAAAAATAAAAAAAATTGTACATGGCCGTGGCCATTTCTAAATACATATCAATAAATCAGTTTTGCAAAAGCCTGGGTATTGTAAAAAAAATAAATGTACATAAATTCCTCTAAGAGGTAATTCAAAAAATAAACTCTCTCTCCTCTTTTTTTTTTTTTAATGAAATATCAAGAAAAAACAATGATTTAAGAAAAAAACAGTGATTTAAGGCCTGTCCACCCTATGCTATTCATGATATATATAGTGGCGGTGATGGTATTGGTACTGTTAAGCACCCTTCTCTAATTACATCAATCTATTATTTAAATGGAAAACTCCATTTCCACCAAATAAAACCTCACAACTTATTCCGACTAAAACACGTTCGATGGTTAAGCTCCAAAAGCGCCCTATATATAATAAAAAGCATTTCGCCATGCATAATTTAATTTTTAATTTCCGTAAAGGCGAAAAACCTAAAATCATGCAGAGCTTAATTAATTTCCTTGATGAATTCATACATGTTAGGGCAAGTCGGCAAACGCGCGTATGTACTTCGATGGACTTTCGAGGACCATAAACCCCCTATAACAAAATTCTTCTTCGCCAAAACGTAGTGAATTTGCGCCAGGCATGACGGCGGTGAAGAGAAAAGCCGAGGACGAAGTCCTCCAGAGCCGTGGTGATGGCGTTGCCCCTCTCCTCCACAAACACCAGAGGGCCGAAGAAGATGAACAAAAGCAACTTGACAACGACGACAACAACACCTATGGGTCGCCGGAAGGGACAACGGTCACATGTCTCCATGATGTGTCCTATCCGGAGGGAGGGTACGTCCCCCTTGCAAGGGCCACGAGAGATGAAGGGGCAACCGCTTCTAAGAAGGCTGCCAAGGAATATGCCTTCAAGCTTGACCCTTTTCAGGATGAAGCCATCTGTTGTCTGGAGCGAGGCGAGTCTGTTTTGGTAACTTATTTCTTCACCTTCCCTTGAATTTCTATGTTGACGAAACTCTTACATTAATTGATGTCTCTTCATCTCGAAAACTCTCATGTGAGTGTCTGAAAGTTGGATGCTGCTTCTATTATTATTGACGCTGTTTTGAAGGGAAGTTCAGTCACAGAGAATAATCGTAATTCCCGTAATTACTGTTTCCTCTTTTCTGTCAGCCACAGACTAATGAAACGCATTGATTGCATGCTGTTCTTTATGTGACAATTTGAGTACAATTTGGTGTCAAGGTTATGTTATGGTTTTACTCAACCCTGCCTAGTTTTGCTGCATCAATTTTTTACTTCAATACAGATACAGTTTAAGTGAAGCCCAACTGGTCCCCATTCCTCACTTGTTTTTATCTGATGTCATCAAGTAACGGTGGCATAGCGACAGCCAGGAATGTTTGCGCTGTTGTGATTTCCTTATACTTTCAGTAACCTTTTGACTGGCGAGAGTACAGAACTCTATAATATCAGCTTTTCATACATTCAAGATACACTAAGCTACCAAGACACAACCGAGCGACGATCATGAACAGCATCTCTGCATTTTCACAGATTCGGTTTAAAGGTAACCCTTTTACTGGCGAGAGTACAGAACTCTGTATAATATAAGATTTTTATAGATTCTAAATACAGTCAGCTACAAAGACACAACCAACTGAAGGACGATCATGAACAACATTTCGGCATTGTCACAGATTCAGTTTAAAGTTATTGACACAGCCCACAACTGCGCTAACACAAGGACCGCGTTCACTGAGTTTTGAACCCGAGGCATCATCATGCCAAATGATCCAACTTGCCACTAGACCATGGCCCGATGCACAGTTATGCCGTTGTGATTGTCTCGAACGTTTGTTGGATAAATCCATCACATGTGGAGGATTGGTAATTTGTCAGATCAGTCAGTTCCTGTATGACCATCTCTCGCGTGGAGTCATCTAAAAGTAGCGTCAAAAGGCACTGTACCTTTGCAGCTTTTGACCACCGAATGTTACTGTTCGTGTTGTCTAAACATTCTATGTTTTAGCTCTTTGTTGGACATATTTTTCATTCAATTTTGTCCAAAATCCAGCTAGAATTTGGTGGAATTGCAGATTCGAGTTGTTGAGTCTGTACAATCCATGCCCACCGTTACTGTTCGTAGTCTAAACATTCTTTGTTTTGGCTCTTTCCTGGACACATTTTCCATCAATTTTGTTCAAAATCTAGCTAGAATTTGGTGGAATTGCAGATTTGAGTTGTTGAGTCTGTACAATCCATGTGTGCCAGGGGTGCTTCAGGGTGCAAACTATTTATGTATTCACAAATGCAATTTAAGTGATGGAAAATTGTGATATCAGCAAGAATTGTATTTCCAGATTCCAGTGAAAAAGGCCAAAACGTAAAATGTTTAGACTCCACTATCTCTGTTAGGCAGCAATCACTTATTGCGAGGAGTCATTTAAAAGTAGTGTCAAAGAGCATTGCATATTCACAGCTTTTGCTTACTGTCACTGTTTGATGGCAACCACTCTGAAACTTAAGACAAACAATCATAATTGATAAGAATAAATAAAAAGTTTTCGATGAGTCTGAAACTTATTCAGTTATCCAGATGAGTGATTTTCCCTACAAAGTCAAAGCATACTCCGATATATGTTAATTTTCTTACGAATGAAGCAAACGGTCAAACTCATCTAGTTAGTCCAGTCATAGGGTGGTTAGAAATCCATAACAATCTTAAGATTAACGGGGTATATATTATTATATACACTCTGTTAAATTGCTAGTTATAAAATTTTTGCTGTCTTACCTTCTTAGTACACATGCAAAAAATTGGATCCCCCTGGGTCAGTTAGAGTGGGCTTTCATCAGCATCCGGTTGAGACCAACCACCACCTCCCTTTCTCAGATAAGACTTGTTAGCAGTGCCACCTATAGGAGATGGAGTTGAAGGATCACCTCCTCTTTAGATGCCCCATTTACCATGAAATTTGGGGAGGTTTCACTACCTCTATTGGGGTTTGGGGTGGGTCACTCTCCATATTCTTTTGATATCCAGATTAGAGGTGTTTAACTCTTTTTATGAGGGAGTTTCTCAGTTTTAGATCACAGTTTGGTGTGGTTCTTCATGTCAAAATTCTTTTAGGAGGATCACCTCTTTCCTTAATGTTCTCCAACCAAATTGGGGCACCGTGTGAACTAGGGATTCAGACTTGATTAGGTCAAATTAGTGAGATTTGTGATCTCTTCCACCCCCTAATTGGTTGATCCCTTTCTTTTGGTCAATTTTTGTGGATCTTTTGTCCTCCATAGGGATGTGTGTGGGGCCCTCTTTATATTCCTTCTCTATCTATATTAGAGGTGTTTAGCTCTTTTTATGAGGGAATTTCTTAGCTTTAGGTCATGGTCTAGTATTGTCCTCCATGTTTAGATTCTTCTAGGAGGATCACCTCTTTCATCCGTGTTGTCTGACCAACTCGGGGCACCAAGTGAGGGGGCTAAATGTTAGATATTGTAGCAAGAAAGGCTTAGTTTGACCTATGCCTTAGTTAAATTGAGTAATTTGATTTTCCACATCAGCAGGGATGGCAGTTAACTTGTGTGACATGGCATTGTCTCCTAGTTAGATCAGCCAATTCGAGTTGGTAGGCTTGGAGTAGAGTTGTGCATGTAGTGATTGCTAAAATTTAGCAATCTAGTTTAGTTATTTTCGGTAGAACTCAGTTAACTGAGCTCAAGTCATTAATTGAGTCAGTTGAAGGTCAGTTGAATAGTAGAATGGTTGTTAACTCATTGATCTCTCAGTTAAACTAGTAAATCAGCTAAAAATAACCCAAACATGCGTGGAATTTGAATTGCCTGGCTGGAGTGGAGGAAAAGGCACATTGTAATTATCAATTGTATACTAGTTGAATGTACAGGCTTGTTAATTAAGCAGGCGATCAATTCCCTTGGAATCGCACAAGGAAATAGGGAATTCCCCTATTATTTAGGATCTCAATTTCTCCTGAATTGTGCAAGGAAATAGGAGGAAGCTATAGGCTTGAATTGGCTAAGTGTTGGCCAGAGCAGGACAATGAACTGGAGAACACGTTTACAGTGCAGGGTGTGCTTTAGAGTTGAAGCAAGACATTGTAATAGTTTCTCATTCTCACCTGAATTAATGCGAAGCAACAGAGGGTTTTT
Organism: Pinus taeda; assembly: GCA_000404065.3. Taxonomy (NCBI): domain Eukaryota; kingdom Viridiplantae; phylum Streptophyta; class Pinopsida; order Pinales; family Pinaceae; genus Pinus; species Pinus taeda. Next base: position 66,028 of record APFE031217760.1, read on the forward strand.
CCTAGTTGGATTCCCCTATAAAATCACCGCGTTCCTTGTGCTTTAATGGTTTCATGTTATTGCATGTGTTTCTATCACGTGTTTTCCTTTCTGCAGAAAAGTAGAAGAAATTTCTGTCTCTTGATTTCAGTTCGATTTCATTAGTAGTTCGATTTCTTGCAATTTCTACATGTTATCAGAGCCTCAAAAGACTACATAGAAACCTTGTTCCACATCTTCTCTTAGAGAAATTTTGATTTGCAGAGTTTTTGGTGCAGATTCTCTTCAAAGTAGGGAAAATGTCTTTCAACGGATTGAGATTGGAGTATGCTTTGGAGGGAACCTCGAATTTCATAGCTTGAAAAGACAGGATGGACGCTGTCCTGGATGACAATGGAGTATGGGAATATACACAAACTTATATCCTAAAACCAACCACATCAGATGCACAAGCACTTGCTCAGTGGAAGAAAGACACAACAAAGGCCAGGAGGATTATTTTGGAAGGTGTCAGAGATCATGTGGTTTCGAACTTGCATGGAAAGGAGACTCCTTTTGCAATGTGGAAAACTTTCACAAATCTCTTCCAGAGTAGCGGTGATGCCAGGAAATTGGCACTAAAGGACAAGCTAAGATACATCTGCATGCAAAAAAATGAAATCATTCCACAACTATCCAGATTCACTCAGGTTCGAGATGAACTTGGAGGAGTAGGGGAGAATGTGCCATAATCCGAACTTGTGAGCTTAACACTCCTTGGCCTTCCAAAATCGTGGCACAACTATCAAGATTCAGTTAATGGAAGGGACAAGCCCTGATTCGGAGACTTTGGGGTTGATTTGGTGCAGGAAGACATTTGAAGGAACATTAGAGATGGAGTAACATCTAAAGTTGAGGAGGAAGAGAATTTTGCCTTGGTTGGGAAGGGCTAGAAGGTCTAAAACAAGCCAAAGTCTAGCCAGAGTCTAGCTAGAACAAAGGCAAGAAGAAGGACCTAAGCAAGATAATTTTTTTTCACTGCCATGAATATGGGCATTATGCAACAAAGTGTCCACATGAGAAGTCTAACAAGAAGCCTTCAGGTGGAGCAGAAGGTGAAGCACTTGCCTCACAATTCGAATTAGACTTCACCCTAATTGCATGCGTGGCCAACACTGTAATTGTGTGGTACCTAGATTCAGGTGCCTTGTTCCATATGACAGGATGCAAATAATTCTTCAGTAGCTTAGAGGAGAAGGATCTTTAGATGCACATAGAACTTGGGGATGAGAGAGAGTCAACCTCCCATCTTCATTTGAAAGTTGTTATGTATGTACCTGGGCTGAAAAAAATTGATCTTTGTATATGTATTGGAGAAGAGAGGCTATGATGTTGTTTTCAGTAAGGGGAAAACCTTTCTGAGACATGTAGCTACCGGGCAAGTGAAACAGATTGGAGTTGGAGTGAAAAATCTCGACAAACTTGAGGTGGAAGCTTGCGCTACACTGTGTAGCAAGTCAAAAAATGCTCAGAGTCGAGATGTTGGAGAACTCTGGCACAAGCACATGGGTCACTTACACCATGGGGCCTTAAAAATCATGCAGCAGATTACCACCGGTGTCCCGAAATGTAACCTTGACTAGCATGATGTCTGCAAGGGATGCACACTAGGGAAATATGTCAAATCCATCTTCCAGGATCGAGATAACAGAGCTGGAGCAATCTTGGAGCGATCCACTCTGATGTATGTGGACCATTTTCTATAGCCTCTACAACAAAACATAGGTATTATGTAATTTTTATTGATGATTTTTCTAGAAAATGTTGGATTTTCTTCATGAGGAAAAAGGATGAAGTGTTTTCCAAATTTGTTGAATTCAAAGCATTGGTTGAAAAAGAGTTTGGTCAGAAATTGAAAGCCCTAAGAAGTGATTGTCACCCACCGCTTGTGGGTAGTATGCATAAGAGGGTTTTTTCTCCTATATGGTCCTCACCCGACAACCCCTTGCAACCCCTAGATAGCTCGATGTGCCATTTTTCTCCGCAATCTGAGCTAGACATGTGGTCCCTCACCCATTTGTTATGAATGTATGTTTGAAGGTGGGCCTCCCGACCCCAAAGGTATAACTTTTCATTGGAATAGTTGAGTAATTTTTCTTACTTGTCATGGGCACTTTTGGGCATGGATTGGTGGGGGGATTCGGCGAAAAGGGTGGGTTAGGTCTGTATTCTTGTCTCCATTGCCTGATTTCGTGGTTACCCCTGTATCCTAGTCCCGTGGGATCTCCTTTACTAGCCATTAGCTTTAGCGCTGGCACTACATGGGAAATCCCAATTTTGGTTGCGTGGTCCCGCTTCCCGACATTGCCTACATTACTCCCCTTCCACTCATTTTAGCCCATTAATCTCTTTTCCCACTCGAGTCCACATGTGTCCACTGGGTCCACATAGGGTTAGCCTTCCCCCTCCCCTTGTCCACTCCTTGGGTTGGGCCTGGAACAATGCCTCGGAGGTTGATGCAACTAAAAAGAAAATAAAAAGCATAAATTGGCCACTCTCAACAGGAAATGTGCCACAAAATGCAAACGATGGTCGAGACACACAAATTTAGCACGTGGGCAAAAGCCAAACATGAGCTCTACCCCTTATCCATGGCCATCACCCTGGTTCCTATGGGCCCTAGATGAGCCCTCTCGATCATTAAGGAACCCATGATTGTCCCAACCCTTGGTGGGCGATGAACTGCCCGACCTTAATGGGGTATCCCCACTATATATTACACATCATGCTCTCCATCTCCTGGAGCTCCACGCAGTTATGAAGAAAAATCAATCAAAGGCAAAAGGCATATGAAGAAGGGTGGAAAAACAAAGGCCGAGGTAACACATGTACCGCGATTTGCTCCCTCCTACACTCATATACTTAGGTGTGGGCTTCCCTTATTATAGCTACCCTTGTACCTTAACATGTGGTCTGGATGATTCCCTTGATCCCCACTCCATTATGTTATTATATCATTTGCCACCTATAACTGGAGAGATGTACCATGGACATGCCACCCCCTTTAAATGTTGAAACCACCTAATAGGGTCCTTGGTTAACCCCCTATTGAGCTTGGAGACACTTGTACATGCCAAAGCCCACTATTGAAGGGTATGCCACCATGCAGTAACCCATTGATCCCATGAATTGTAAGCTTTATTACTTGATTATTCTACAAACTTTTTGTATTAGAGGGCAAGGGGACGCATTGGATCTTATGCAGGATTGTAGGCGGGTCTTCATTTGGGGCTTGGTCTCCCTATATTGGGGTCTTAGCCCCCCATAGGGTCACATTAGCACTTGTAGGGTGAGCGTTGAGAGCCATGGGCCTCCACCATAACAAAGATTATTTTATGAATCCCCTACACCAATCATTGATTGCTCATGTTCCACGTTTTGGATGAGGATGATGCACTGGGTTCACCATGCCCAATCGACTCCACAATTGCACCATACAATTGTCAGATGTTCCAATGTGTAGAGGATGTCTCCTGATTACATCACCATCCTAGCCCTTATAGATGGTTTGCATGCATTTTCGATCCACTTGGAGACCCATGAGGATGTCCTTGTGCCCCCTGTTGGTGTTCAAGTGTGAATAACTATTCAACCCTTTTTCCAAATTTAATTTATCAATCCGGGTGCATATATTATTTCAAGGTAACGCGCAAAGTATATGCAAGTAACAATGACACAATCCAATCACTAATCCCAGATTTAATAACTGAATTAATTAAAGAACCAATGTGATAGTAAAAGAATAAACTGCAGAATTATAAAAGCATTCACAACAATTGAAGTAAAGTACTGTAACAAAAATCAAAATAAACCAACATAAATAAAATAATAACACATAAATAACGCAGCACTTGATCAGAAGAGTGGGCCCAAGTCTCTGACTAGGGCTGCGATGGATTCACAGCTTATAGAGAGAACAACAAAATAGCTTGCATTCATTTAATTAAACAGTGTTTTGTTACAATCTTAGTCTCTTGCACCACTAACCCGATTCATAGCATTGAAACCCTTCTTATACAATTATTCAAAGAAAATCGTTCTTCGAATCTGGTAGTTAATGTCAACAAATATACAATTGTTGAAACGGCCAAACTAGTTGCCGAGAGAGAGAGAGAACAAGAAAGGTCTGGAATAAGCCTGGAATCCGTTATGCTATTATAGCGTTGCCGAAATGGTGCTGTAAGCTCAGCATTGCTTCTGTGATTTGCATATGTGACCTTTGACCATTGGATCTGCGGAAATGACAGAATTAGTAACTCGCGTAGGTAAAATCCCCATGACTATTACTTCATTAATTAAATATTCCAGGAAGACAATCGAAGAGGGTTTACCTTGTGCATTTATAGTGATTAGTGAATATTAATGATACAAAGGAGTGAGAGAGAGAGTGAAAATGGAGGGAAAAAGTATGCAGATTTGGTACCCAACATCTCCCCCCAGCTGGTCTTTCTGCATGCCCTCATGCAGCTCACCGTCTCTTCAAGTCTGGGTTGGACCGGATGTGGTTAGCGTGAAGCTGAGCAAGGTCGTATTCTTCGACCATCTCTGTCCCTGGAGCCCTGGAGGTTTATATCCTTCTGTCATAAGGACATCGTTCCACCAATCATTGCTTACATTATATGTTGGAGTGTAATGATTTGCTGGTAACCAAATGAGGGGAAACTGAAACCTCAACCCCATCCATCGGACCCCACAGGTCTAAATGCATGCAACAAAACGTGGCACTCTTTCTAATGCCCTTGCAAAATGGGGTGCCCCAAAAGGTTCCCGGTTTTTGACAGCTGATGACGACATCATCCACCTCCTTTGATAACTGTCAAGGGCTTCATCCTGAAAAGTGACTATCTGTCTGACACAGAGGTCAGTACACCACCTCTGTGTTGCCAGCATTCGTTCCTTAGATCCCTCAATCTGTAGAAAGGTGGAGTGCTTGTTATAAATAGTCACTAACTGACCATTCTCCCTCCTTACCATCAGTGGCTTTGTAGCTTGATTTTCTTCAAAAGTCTCACAAGCCTTCCTCCATTTAATCTAGTTAATAGTGTAGGAGGTGAAGGCTCTCATGTGAACATCCCCCATGAATGAAACCGGATTGAAGGTCTCATCATCCCTCAAGAAATAACCATGCATGTAGAGTTTGCACATCAAGTGCTGGCTCACGATATCATGAATTCTTATAATACGAAGGAATTGTATTGGGTCCTCAAATCTCATGGTTGATCTCCTTGTAGATGCTTTCCAGGCAGAAGAAAAAGAATTGTTCATGAAGAAACAAAGCATAACTATGGGTACGAGGTCGATAGGCCATTGCCTGATGTGCTAGGGTAAACATATGTTCTTTATCTGCCTTCAACACTTGTACCTGCCCTTCTAAGTCCTTTATCTTTCTCTGCTGTTTCTCTTGCCTCTACCTTGCTCTGTCTAATTGGTCTACATACCCAGTAATAATCTCAGCGGCCTGTTCTCGAACCCTCTTTGTCTCCTTCCTTTGTTCATTCACGACAGATTGCCATTTTTGAATTTCAGCAGCTAGGAAGAATTCTCGGGCCTCGAACAAATGTTCAACAAGACTAGTCTGTATGGTAGCAGAAGTTGTGGGAACATCTTCTGTCTTTACAGCTGCTGAGGATAACTCGACCTTGGGCTTTACAACCTTCTCTTTATACTTGTTTTCTTCTTTAGCCGAGATACCTGCTTTCTCAGCTTTCGAACTTCCATCTTTAGTTGCATGATTTCTCCAAACTAAAGTTGATACCTTTCTTTGAGAGGTGGTCTCCTCTTCTCACACTGTTCTATCCACTCCTGTTTGACAATAAATTCATTTCCCAACCCTACAACTGGTCAGAAAGCGGTGGATTTCCGTTAAAGGCATCAACCGGCTCCCCTACCAGGTCTTCCTTACTTGGTTTTCTTTACTCAGGAGCACTCTCTCCTTCGCCTCTTCTCAATTCAGGAACATCTGTCGCTTGGACAGTGCCTTCGTTGACCATCCTTTGCTCTTGTCCTTCTGCAAAATTTTCTTTTTCAACTTGATCTTCAGGGAGCCCTTGCTGGGAATCAGCAAGTGACGAGCCAACAATGGCTGCAACCTCTTTGAGCCGAAGAAATTCAATATGGGAGGAACATCGATATCCTCCATTAAACTTCGGGGGGAACGAAACCCTCTCGCTCCTCTTGGCATTGTGGCCTGAAAAGGAGAGTGGGGGATGTTCTCCGCTTGGTCTATACCAGTCTGGCTTGCTACCTCTAGTTCTTTTTCTCCATTGCCTTTATCTCTTAATTGGGCCGAGACTTCTTCATGCATTGCTTCTTGTCCTCCGTTCGACGCTGGTTCTTGTGGAGCAGCGTCAATCTCAGGGTTTGTCCCTCCCACATTTTCCTATCCTGACTGAGTTGGTGGTGGTTCTTGTGTGGCACCCCTACCCATTTCAACATCCACATCTGTTTTGGCAAGTGATGCTGGTTCTTGTGTAACAACATCACTCACTGGCTCCCTGACTGGTATTTCTTCTCCTTGTGCTTCATTAATGAAAGTCGATTCCTGTAGAACAATATCAACTCCATCCATTGCCTCCATTTCTTCATCATTAGGTTCCACAGGCGAGGCTAGTTCTTGTGTGGCAGCCTCGACTGTATCACCGATTGTTTCCTCTACTTCCATTTCTTCATCAATAGGTTCCACAGGCGGGGCTAGTTCTTGTGTGACAGCCTCGACTGTATCACCGGTCGTTTCCTCTACTTCCATTTCTTCCGGCTCTTCTTCTTCTTTCCCCAATTCCTCCGGTTCTTCTTCTTCTCCTACTAAACTAGCAAGAGATGTTGTTCTTCCTCCAATTCCTCGGGTTCTTCTTCTTCTCCCGCTGTACCAACAGGAGGTGCTGGTTCTCCTTCCAATTCTTCCGGCTCTTCTTCTTCTCTTGCTGTACCAGCAGGAGATGCTGGTTCTCCTTCCAATTCTTCTGGTTCTTCTTCTTCTCTCGCTGTACCAGCAGGAGATGCTGGTTCTTCTTCCAATTCCTTGGGCTCTTCTTCTCTAGCAGCTATAACATCTGCTACTTCCTCTTCTGTCATTTCAAGGAATTGTGCCCAGGGAACTTGGAATTGGGTCAATGCATGCATGACCAACAATCGAACCAGTCCGCGATTTGTAAGGACCGCCAACACTTGGCGTGAGGGCCGAGCGGACTGCGCCATAAGTTGAAGATTTTTCATCAAAGAGAAAGGCATGTTCAAAGAATGAACTTATGCTCGCGGGAATCGAAGAAAGGCATAAGATTGGAGCTTGGTAGATTAGTTCTTTGATTTTCTCAAAAGCTACTTCACAATCATCTGTCCATAAAAATTCTGCATCTTTAGTTAACAGCTGAAAAAGTGGGAATGCTATCTTGGAATTTTTTTCTATAAAATGCCTATAGTAACCAACACAACCAATGAAACTACGTACTTGAGTCGGTGTCTTGGGTACAGGAAAATGCATAATTACCTTTACCTTGGCAGGATCAACTTGTATTCCAACAGTTGAAAGCAAATGTCCTAGCACTACTCCCTCTTCTCTCATCATATGACATTTTGTTGTACTTGGAGAAACATGCATTTGTTTACACCTTTTAGGAACTTTCTCCAAGTTTGCCAATCCTTCTTCAAATGACCCTCCATATGGCGTGAAATCATCCATATAATTTTCAACACTATCATCGAGTAGATCAGAAAAAATCCCTAGTATTGCCCTCTGAAAGGTAGCAGGCGCATTACAAAGACCAAACGGAAGGACTCGATAAGCGAATGTTTCCCAAGGGCATGTAAAGGTGGGTTAAATGGACCTACAAAATCAATAGCCCATCTTTTGAAAGGCTTAAGAACTACTTGTGGCGGTAATGGCATTTCCCCGAGCGACCAGGCTGACCCATCCGTTGGTAGCGATCACATCTTTGAACATAGTTCCATGCATCGTTGAAGATAGAGGGCTAATAATATCCCATTTGCAACACCTTGTGGTCAGTTCGTTTATCCGCAAAATGCCCCCCACAAGGGCCATCATGAGCAGCTCTCAAAATCTTATAGATGTCACTTTCTACTACACAACAACGGATCTGCTGATCACCCCCTGTATAAAAGAGATATCCTGCTATCCATGAGTAACGGGCACTATGATGAATGATCCTTCGCTGTTCCTTGTATGACAAATGCTGCGGTACTTTTCCTGTAGCCAAATAGTTAGCAATGTCTGCATACCAAGGGGTATTAATAGAAATTGCAGACAAATGTTCATCCAGAAATCTATCTTCTACAGGTTCTCTTTCATTATCAACACTTAATCTAGACAGAAAATCAGCAGCTACATTATCTTTGCCTGGTTTATCTATAATTGTGATATCAAATTCTGGAAATAGTAACAACCACCTTGTTATATGCCCAGGAGTTACAGGTTTATTCATCAAATACCCGATTACTGCGTGATCAGTGTGTACAAAAGTAGGATACCCAGTAATATAATGTCGAAATTTATTAACAACATAGATAACAACCAAGAACTCCTCCGTTATTGTATACTTTAGCTCAGCAGATGTTAGATTCTTGCTGACATAAAAGACCGCATACAACTTCTTATCTTCTTGCTGTCCCAACACTGCCCCTACAACTGTTTGAGAGGCGTCTCTGTGGATATGAAACGTAAGTTCCTAGTTGGGACCACGTAAGATTGGAGCTTGGTAGATTAGCTCTTTGATTTTCTCAAAAGATACTTCACAATCATCTGTCCATAAAAATTTTGCATCTTTAGTTAACAGTTGAAAAAGTGGGAATGCTATCTTGGAATTTTTTCTATAAAATGCCTATAGTAACCAACACAACCAGTGAAACTACGTATCTGAGTCAGTGTCTTAGGTACAGGAAAATGCATAATTACCTTTACCTTGGCAGGATCAACTTGTATTCCAGCAGTTGAAAGCAAATGTCCTAGCACTACTCCCTCTTCTCTCATCATATGACATTTTGTTGTACTTGGAGAAACATGCATTTGTTTACACCTTTTAGGAACTTTGCCAATCCTCCTTCAAATGACCCTCCATATGGCGTGAAATCATCCATATAGGTTTCAACACTATCATCGAGTAGATCAGAAAAAATCCTCAGTATTGCCCTTTGAAAGGTAGCAGGCGCATTACAAAAACCAAACGGAAGGACTCGGTAAGCGACTGTTTCCCAAGGGCATGTAAAGGTGGTTTTGTCCTGATCCTCAGGAGCTATTTGGATTTGGTTATACCCACTAGATATGTTCAGGAAAGAGAAAAACTTATTTCCGGCCAGGGTATTAAGGACTTGGTCGATAAATGGTAGAGGAAAATGATCTTTCATGGTTGCTTTATTCAACTCCCTATAGTCTACACAGATCTGCGATTTACTGTTCTTTTTAGGAACTATGACCAATGCGGATACCCACTGATTGTCCGAGATTGGGTAAATAAATCCTGCATCCAATAACTTTTGGAGCTCCTCTTTGACAATGTTCTTCAAGGCAGGGTTCATCCTTCTTTGAGGCTGTCTCACAGGTTGACAATCTTCTTTGATATAAATATGATGAGTACACGTATCGGCAGGGATATCTTTCATATCGGTATAATCCCAGGCAAAAGCTTCTCTTGGTTCCCAAAGGATCTTCAAGAGCTGTTCAGTCTGGGCCGACGAAAGATTCAGGTTGATATTCAGTGTCTTCCCTAGCTCGATCTCCACTGGTATACTGTTAGAGAATGCTGTTACAGGAATATCTTCATTTCCAGTTTTTGGTCCGATAGTTTCCTGTGTTTCGCAGCTCATGATAGATTCCAAAGACTGCCGAGTTGGATCCGGAACAACATGAGGGCTACTAATAAAAGTGCTGATAGTATCATCCTCTGTCTCATCCTTAAAGCAAAGGGCTTGCCTCATGGTAAGCACTGGCTAGAGTTCCTAATATGTAGTTTCGATCCCATCCAAAGACAAAGTTCTGTTTTGGCTTTTTTTGTGAACTTGGTTCTGCAGGGGGATAGAGAATAAGATTTTTCATATTTTCCCCATTAGAAATTATCATGTTTCCTGACCGACACTCAATGTAGGCTTCAACGGTTGCAAGCCAAGGCCATCCTAAAATAAGCGGATGACCACTAGCTGGGGACTGCGTATGCAAGACTAGGAGATCAACGGGATAGCGCCAAGAATCCATCGAGATCATTATGTCTTCCAATTTCCCTATCGGTCTAATTGTAGATTTGTCAACTAGCTCTAATACTGTAGGGGTAGGCTTAAGATCACGTAATCCCAGTGTAAGAATGGTTTCAGAAGTAATTACATTAATTGCAGCGCCAAATCTACCAGTACATTTGGAATATTTGGACTGTTAGAATCGGGTTCCCAGGATCCCCATATTTTACAGGCATAGCTTTTCCCAGCGTAATGTTAGATAATCTCCCCATAACATGAATTGTAAGTGGATCTTTTGTTTTCTTCCCAGGTCTCTTAGAACAATATTCTTTGATAGTTTTAGCGTAAATAGGTACATCTTTCATGGCCTAAAGCAGGGAGATTCTCGTTGAGGGACCCGTTTACTCAAGGCTAATCGTTCTAGATAAGGAGGATTGGTTTGATAGGCCCGAGTAACAGCCAAATGAGAAGGATTGGTTGTCTTATCCCTAACTACTTCAGATTTTGGATTCTCATTGTCAAGATGTTCAACAATAACGGACGATGTAGGAGCATTTACTACCTGGCCAGATCGCAAATTCATCTCATTAAACCCTGCGGTAGAAATGCTATATGAAGGAAGGTTGAGGGCGTCTACTTGTTGAGCGCCCTTATTGTTTGGATTTGGGTTTGGCTGAATGGGAAGTTGAGGTCGGAGAGGAGGATTATTGGAGGAAATGTTAGAGGGCAGTTGTAACTGCTGCTGTTGTGTAGGCTGAGGAAATTGAGCAGCAGGGGGAACAGGGCTACGCCAGCTTTGAGACCATGAAGAACTTGAGTTAGGTTGAGGACACCATGGTTGCCAAGGTGGGTACTGATAATATTGAGGCCAAAAAGGAACTGACTGAGGATTCATATTATAATATTGAAAAGGATACTGAGATGTACTTGGATTTTTAAGCCTGATGATTGTGGCTGCCATGGTTTCTTAGACACCATAAAGCATAGCTGATCTGGTTCTTCATTTGTTCCTTGAAATACTGCCTTTAGTGCTAGAAGAGATGGGCATGCATCGGTGGAGTGACTCTGTTCACAAATAGCACATGTCTCTATAGTGTCTAGTGGACACTCCTTTAATGGATGTTTCTTTCTACATCGAGGGCAACAAATAGCCATGGTTCTTTCCAACTCCATCTGTTTCTGCTTTGCCTGCAATGTGTCCATTTGGGAAGATAATGTGCTTAGGATATCAGTTTTCAAATTATCCAGTACGTTCCCAATTTCTGCTTTTGTGATTCCCCCGCTTGATGCTTTAAAGTCCAGATTCCATGTTTATTCCTTGCAGCTCCCCTTGAACATTGAATACAGAGTTCACAGATGGTGTCAAAATCTTCTTTAGAGATATCCCCTTTACCTACGATGTTTAATAGCTCAAGAGATTCTTCCCTCAGGGCTTGGAGAAAAATAATTTTCAGGATATCCTTATCTAGGTCAACGTGGCCAAACCTTTGGAGAATGTACTTAAAACGCTCCACACAGTCCTCCATATTTTCGTCTTCCTTCTGCATGAATTTAAAATTTTCTTCCTTAATTTCCCGGGATTTACAGTAATCCTGATATTTTTCCAGAAAGGCCTTCTTCATGTCATCCCAGGTAGAGATGGATTTTCCTCCTAGACCCATAAACCATTGCAACGCTGTCCCTTTTAATGTAGTAGGAAAAGTTTTCAGCTTTTGAGCATCATTGACATAGTCATATCCTCTGCAAACGTTATCAAACTTGAATAGGAAAGTGTTTGGATCTTCCGTGGAAAGCCCATGGAAGTTTGGCAGTGCGGTCAGTGGAATAGGCTTCATTGGTGCATCACCGTGATTTCCCCAATTGGGAATGCAATTGAAGATGTTGCGGGTGCCATAAATATCTTCCAATACTCGTTTGGAACTTCAACAGGTTCTAGCTGTGTAACAACTGATGGTTGTGGAAGTTTAACAACACTCCCTTGATCGAGAGGTGAAGAAAATCTTGTAAGATCTCCTTCAGTCCTTGGGTGGATTTCTTCTTTTGATCCTTTGTTGGCCGCTTCCTCCTTGTCTAATACCAAAGGAGGTGTTTCTGATTTCTCTGATGCCCTACTTCCTACTTCTCCTGTAGTTGTTGAAAGGGATACTTCCACCCCTGGAGGCTGTATAGGTTGTTCCACAGAATGCCCTTCAGATTTTGTGTGAACTTTCAACCTAGCAGCAGCTCGCGAAGAGGCTTCTGATGCACCTTTTGCGATAATCTCCTGGATATAGGTATTCCTCCCCAAATGCTTCCTTCCTTGCCTTTGGGGTCCTCCTCTGCCCCTTTTATTCGAAACCTTGTTCATACATTTATTGGAAAGAAAACATTAAAACTTTCACAGATCAAGACCTGGAGTAGGGCGAAAAACTCTTTCCCTCCCCAGGATGAGAGGATGATTCGAAAACAATAAACCAACAAAAAGAAAACTAAAGCTCAGGATCTGGAGCAGGTTGAGAAAACTCTTTCCCTCCCCAGGACAAGAGTGGCCCCTATATAAAAATAAAAAAGAAAACGAAAAAGAAAAACCAAAGAAAAACAGCCAACGCTAAGGATCTGGAGCAGGGTAACAATTCCCTCCCAGAACAAGAGATTGGTTTCTAGGAAATCAACAAAACAGAAAGCAATCGAAAAGAAAAGAAAACAGAACACTACGCTCAGGACTTAGAGTAGGTTAACAAATTCCCTCCCTTAGACGAGAGATTGATCTGTAGATTAATGTGGATCGTGTTCTTGCACCTTGTTAATCTCCCCGACAAGGACGCCAAAATGTTGGTTTTCGAGTGTGAATAACTATTCAACCCTTTTTCCACATTTAATTTATCAATCCGAGTGTGTATATTATTTCAAGGTAATGCACAAAGTATATGTAGGTAACAATGACACAATCCAATCACCAATCCCAGATTTAATAACTGAATTAATTAAAGAACCACCGTGACAGTAAAAGAATAAATTGCAGAATTATAAAAGCATTCACAACAATTGAAGTAAAGTACTGTAACAACAATCAAAATAAACCAACATAAATAAAATAACAACACAGAAATAACGCAGCACCTGATCAGAAGAATGGGCCCAACTCCCTGACCAGGGTTGCGATGGATTCACAACTTATAGAGAGAACAACAAAATAGCTTGCATTCAATTAATTAAACAATCTTCTGTTACAATCTTAGTCTTTTGCACCGCTAACCCGATTCACAGCATTGAAACCCTTCTTATACAATTATTCAAAGAAAACCGTTCTTCGAATCTGACAGTTAATGTCTACAAATATACAGTGGTTGAAACGACCAAACTAGTTGTCGAGAGAAAGAGAGAGAGAACAAGAAAGGTCTGGAATAAGCCTGGATCCGTTATGCTGTTACAACGTTGCCGAAATGGTGTTGTAAGCTCGAAGTTGCTTCTATGATTTGCATATGTGACCTTTGACCACCGGATTTGCAGAAATGACATAATTAGTAACTTGCGTAGGTAAAATCCCCATGACTATTACTTCATTAATTAAATATTCTAGGAAGACAATCGAAGAGGGTTTACCTTGTGCATTTAGAGCGATTAGTGAATATTAATGATACAAAGGAGTGAGAGAGAGAGTGAAAATGGAGGGAAAAAGTATGCAAATTTGGTACCCAACACCCCCCACACCCACTTGGGAGCACCATAGGTTCTTGCTTGGAAAGCAAGGGGCATGTTTGGAGTCCTCTTCTACATCATGGCACCCCTTGAACTTCATTAGGCCTCCACAAAGGCCCAACGACTCACTTTTTTGATCATTTGACCCTCTTGAGAGACTTATCTTTACATTATTGAACTATTTGGTGGGCTTATCACCAAAAGTATTGTTATTATGCACATTATTTTATTTTAGGGGCTCAATTAAACCAATTTAGCTAAATTCATTAGAGAGTGTATAAATACGAGTGAGATGATTCATTTTCATCATCATCACTTGGATTGGGTTTCTCTCTCTTGTGAAATTTTCAATATCCTTCTTGGAGGATGAGTTTGGATGAATGGATGAATTTTGATGTTTGGATCTCTTTCACTTTGTCTTGGAGCTTCACTATTGGCATATGTTGATGATTAGATGTATTCTTCCTTACATGTAAGTGCTCTTTTAATGCTATTCTTGTTATTTACTTTTGTCACATGGATGTTGTTGGGATTTTCACTATACTAGGCTGAAATTCACTGCTTTTCTTATGTGAAATTGTGGAAATTTGATCTTTTATAGCGTTGCATCATGTCATGGGCCATGTATGAATGGGTGAATGTTCCTAGAGAATATTTTGTGTCAAAATTTATCTTGATAAGTTATCAAATATTGCAAATCGAAGCATAAAGTCCTTGGAGCAACTGTTCTTATGCTCTAAATTCCATGCGAAGTTGTTGAAAGCCTCCTTGACGGAGTGAATCCATTCCAAATATTAAAATTCCCCTTGACTCCATCTCTCCCAAAGGGCAAGGCACTAATCCTCCATTAGTGATCATTTTCAATGCTTTTTCTTTTCACCTCCTTCCTTTTCTAGGCCTAACCTACATAGGTCACCTAGGGCATCAATTATCTCATAATCTAGCCACCCAAACACTTTGATTTTTGGTCAACAACTGCGCTGAGGTTTGCTCTAGAGGCCCTCCAAATTTGAAGCAAATCCGATGGTGGGATCTCAAGATATAACACGCCCTAGCTCAAGGACCATTTCTTTCCCTAGTTTTCCCTTGGCTAGTTTCCTCATTAGGATCCTTGAATTCAAGCCTCAAAGAAAATTTGTCTTTTGACCTTCTTCTCCTCCCTAATTAGGTCAAGTCCCTCATTAGGTGATCAACTCCATACCCTTGACCTAATTTTGGGTCTGCTTGTTCCTGTGTGATCCCACAACCCATTGACACCAATTCCACAAAGATCACACAAAGACCAATTCTCCATGACGATTTCCAGGCCTAGGAATCATATTTGCTAAATATATTCCCAAACCCTAGCCTCAAGAATCCTCTTAGCCCTTCCTAGATAGCATATCACCTTGCTTCCTGCGCAAGAAAGCCATATAATTGAGTCTCTCTTGTGAATAGGCCTCAGGAATCACTCCTTGCCCTCTCATTGTTCCATTCATCTAGTGATTCCCCTTTATACTAGGTCTCCTCCCATCAATGAAAGTCCATAAAGAGCAGGGAGCTTTAGCTAAGGTGACAGTGGGCTATTGCTCCATTGTTTCCCTTGACCTAGTAGTTGCTCTATAAGATCCCCTCCTAGGACCCTTGCTAGTTTGAGTGGTAACAATGACAATAGAGGAGAATTTGTTTCTAATACCTTCAAGGACTTTTGTGCCAAAGAGGGTATTAAAAGATTAAAAGAGAAATGATAACACCTCATAACCCACAACAAAATGGGGTGGCTGAAGGGAAAAACAAAAGCATAGTGGGAGTAGCAAAAGCCATGTTACATGATCAAGGGTTGCCTATTATTTAGGAGCTCAATTTCTCCTGAATTGCTTAAGAAAATAGTAGGAATCTAGAGGCTTAATTGGTTAAGTGTTGGCTAGAGCAGGACGGTCAGCAGGATAACAGGTTTACAGTGCAGGGTGTGCTTCAGAGTTAAAGCAAGATATTGTAATAGTTTATCTTTCTCATATGAATTAATGCAAAGCAACGAAGTGGTTTTTCCCAGTTGGGTTCCCTTGTAGAATCATTATGTTCCTAGTGTTTTGAAGGTTGCATGTCATTGCATGTGTTTCTATCGTGTGTTTTTCTTTCCGCAGAATAGTAGAAGAAATCTATGTTTCTTGATTTTAGTCGATTTCATTAGCAGTAGCAAATTTCTTGCAATTTCTAATAATAGTAGAAGAAATTTCTTGCTATATAAAAATTGCAAAAAAATTGCTACTCCTAATGAAATCAAACTGAAATCAAGAGATAGAATTTTATTCTACTATTCTGCGGAACGAAAACACATTATAGAAAGACATGCAATAACATGCAACCATCAAAACATAAGGAACACAATGATTTACAGGGGAACCCAACTGGGAAAAACCCCTTTGCTGCTTTGCATTAATTCAAATGAGAATGAGAAACTATTACAATGTCTTGCTTCAACTCTGAAGCACGCCATGCATTGTAAAACTATTATCCTGCCTCTTGACCTGCTCTGGCCAACACTTAGTCAATTCAAGCCTCAACCATCCTCCTATTTCCTTGCCCAATCTTGGAGGAATTAAGCTCTTAAATAATAGGGAAATTCCCTTTTTCCTTGCGCAAATTCAAGGGGAATTGATCACCTACTCAGTGAAAAAGCACTGTACACTCAACAGTATACAATTATAAATACAAATGTGCCTTTTCCATCCACTCAACTAGGCAATTCGAATTCGATGCATGACTAGGTTTTTTTTTAGCTAATTGACTAGTTATCTGAGAGATTAGTGAGTTAACAACAATCATAACTACTAAATTGACCTTCCACTGACTCAACTAATGATTAGAGCTCAGTTAACTGAGCTCAACTAACAATATCTCAACTAGATTGTCAGAACTTAGTAATCAACTCATGCACAACTTTACTTTTAGTGTACAAACTCGAATTTACTGACTTAACTAGTAGACAAGGTCATGCCACTATAGCTAACTACAATCCATGTCATCCTGTTGATGTGGAAAATCGAATTTTCTCCCTTTGATTAAGCACTAGTCAAATGAAGCCTTTTCTTGCTACAATTTCAACACTCCCTCTTATTAGCAAGAAAGGGATTTTGCACCACCTCTATCTTTCACCTGTGGAATTTGAATTTGCCTTTTGACAATGCCTTTGTCAAGATATCTGCATCCTGCTTCTTAGTTGGAATGCACTGTAGCATCATAATTCTTCTCTGCTCACAATCTTGCAAGTGATGGTACCTGATATCAATGTGCTTGGATCTTTCATGAAATACTGGATTCTCAGAGAGTTTAATACAACTTTGATTATCACAATAAATCACTATCGGATCCATCTCCTGATTGAAAAGATCCACAAGTATTTTCCTCATCCATATTGTCATGACCGCCGGAGCCATGGTAGTCTTTCAACCGAGCTCTCGGTGTGCAACACCACCGAACACTTTCTTTTCACCAATACTTATGTTCGTGGACTACGCCTAACCACTTATCCTACTTAGTTTGTGTTTCTCAACCAAGTATTATTAATATTTCCTTTATACCAATGAACACCCATACACATTCATTAACATCAGCAATTATACATGAAGAACACAATTGCACAGTATAAAGGGAGGGGCAACTCCTTGAACAATGAGTCTGCCCGATAATATATTATACAGTCTTTTACAATAGTTACAAAGTTTTACAAGTATACTTGGAAACCCCAAGTTTCATACTTAGCCAAATTTACAATCTTCGGCAAAACTCGGTTGCCTAGCTCTTCGGCACCTCCGCACGACTCACCAACCCTTCGTTCACCTTGTCGCACGATCGTGTTGTTTGCCCAACTTGGGCGCGCCTCCAAGTCGCCACACACGGGTGTCTCCACCCGAGACTCACCTCCGTTCACATTCTCAACACTTCACCAAAAGTCACACTGTGCACACTTGCACGACAGGCGGGCACTCACCCGAGTCACCCAAGAACCCGTGCCAAGTTGTCGCACAAATCGGGCGCTCACCAACGTTTCACTGTCGGGCGCTCCTACACATCACCCGGGCGCCACACACACCGTGCACGCCTTTCTCCAACCGGTGGGTGACCCTGCCCACGCCCTTCACCCAAAACCAAGAAACGCTACCTCCGTGCGGCCTTGCCCAAGAACGGGCACATCACCCAAATCTGCGCCTTTCTCCTTAGCTGCGTCCACACTCTAGTTCTGCGCCTTCTTCACATGTTTGAGCAATGAGCGATGATTGATCGATGGTCAAATGAGCTCCAATGCTCCTCAATATATATGAACGTAGGGCGAGGTTGTAGCTACCCAGCCGACCTGCCCACGCCTTCAACCTTCTTCGCAAATGCTTCAAAACTTTAAGTCGGCCTCCCTTCAAACGTATCACCCATCGTCGGCTTCACCATGTTTGTTGGTCGGCCTCCATAAGGCTTAACCCACGCCTCTACGCATATAAGTAGCTCACCCAACCTCCCACGCACTTATATTTTACCATGACATCTTCGCACGCTTTGGTTGAGTTCGCACCTTCAAGCCGGAATGCGACTAAGGATTGCAGGTCCTTACACATATGGCCTCACATGTTGCTTGATTTGCAGCCATGTATTCAACCTTCGTTGCGCTGAGTGCCATAGACCTCTATTTTCTGCTATGCCAGGAAATAGATCCAGACCCAACATTGAAGATAACACTTGAAGTATTTTTCCTGTCTGGTCGACTCCCTGCCTAATTTGCATTAGTGAAGCCTTGGAGCTTCACTCCCTCTGTCCTCCTATACCATAACCCATACTCGGTTGTGTCTCTGAGGTATATCAACACATGCTTTGCTGCCTTCCAATACAACTTGGTAGGCTTCACTAAGGAAAACACACGATAGAAACACATGCAATAACATGCAACCATCAAAACACAAGGAACACAATGATTTTACAAGGGAACCCAACTGGGAAAAGCCCCTCTGCTGCTTTGCATTAATTCAGATGAGAAAGAGAAACAATTGCAATGTCTTGCTTCAACTCTGAAGTGCACCTTGCATTGTAAAATTGTTCTCTTGCATCCTAACCTGCTCTAACCAACACTTAGCCAATTCAAGCCTCAACCAACATCCTATTTCCTTGTGCAATCCTGGAGGAATTACGCTCCTAAATAATAGGGAAATTCCCTATTTTCTTGCGCAAATCCAAGTGGAATTGATCACCTGCTTAGTGCAAAAGCATTGTGCACTCATCGATATACAATTATAAATACAAATGTGCCTTTTCCATCCACTCAATTATGCAATTCGAATTCCATGCATGACTGGGTCTATATTTAGCTGATTGACTAGTTAACTGAGAGATTAGTGAGTTAACAACAATCATAACTACTCAACTGACCTTCAACTGACTCAACTAATGACTAGAGCTCAGTTAACTGAGTTCAACTAACAATAACTCAACTAGATTGCTTGATCTTAGCAATCAACTCATGCACAACTCTACTTTTAGCCTATAAACTTGAATTTACTGACTTAACTAGTAGACAAGGCCATGTCACTCTAGTTAACTGCAATCCAAGTCATCTTGTTGATGTGGAAAATCGAATTTTCTCCATTTGACTAAGGCACTAGTCAAATGAAGCCTTTTCTTGCTACAATTTCAACAACTAGAGATTATGATTTGGTTAGATATCAAATTAGGGAGACTTGGGATCTCTTTCACTCTTGATTTGGTAAAACCATTTCTTTTGATAAACTTTTGTGGAATTCCCATCCCAAACCTCAGGATAGGTTTCATAAGGTTGATAGGAAGAGAAGTTCGAGGAAGGTCTAGTGCTAGAGAGAGAATCCATCAGCGCAAATCCATGCTTTGTCATGTGCCTCGTTATTGATTTGGAGTTTCTTCCCCTCAGTCTTGAGTGGTAGGAGTGGTGGGGCTCATCTACTGCTTACCCTAGGATTACATAGCCAGTGTTCCACAAACTCGGGTACTCTTTGGACAACCTTCTTAGATAGTGCATCACCCTCTTTACGATGATTGAGGACTCAAACGAGAAGATTTCCTCTTTTCCCTTCTCCCCAGTCTTGGTCTCTTGTTAAACACACACAACACATCCATTTTGATATGGGGTTTTTAATTATGTATTCGGTTTATTTCATGTCTCTATCCCTTTCTTTCTTCGACTAGTTTCTGAGAATTTTATGGCTTAGGTCTTTTCTTGTTGATAGCAGCTTAGATATTGGTGATGCTTTTACACTCCCATGTTGTACTACGTGTGCTATTATTTAATTTAGTCCCACTGACCTAGTTTTTATGGTCATTCATTGAGCATTAATAAAATTATCTTTTTTATATAATGGCTTCTTTAGTTTTTTGTTTTATAAATTGTCATAAATAGAGTTTTTGAGAAAATATGATGAGGCTTCCTTAGTGAAGTGAAAAGTGTGTATAATTTCATAAATGGAAAAAGGATCTTGTAAGAAGTTTTGATGACCATCACGAGACTTTATGAGTTTGTTCTCGGCCATATATGCACAATGAATGGCTTTTTCCCTTTCATAAAGAGCACTGTTGGGGTCAAACAAGGATGCCTTCTCTCTTCAACTTTATTTGAAATTTATATCGATGAATTTGAGTCTTTTCTCATAGAGCATACACAATTTAAGGATGGTTGCTTTCTTCACCATGTGTTGATCTCTATCCTTCTCTTTGCTGTTGATGTGATCCTCCTGGCTTCTTCACTTGAATGGTTGCAAAGATAGTTGGATGCCCTCTCACAATGTTGTGTTCATAGGTAGTTGATATCGAATCCTGGTAAGACCAAGATAACTGTTAGCTTTGCTACATGTTGCTGATGTTCAGAGGACAGAAGTGGGCTTGGTTCTTGGTTTTGCTCAAAAGAAGCTCATGTCGATCACTTTCACTTTCCCCCTCCACCTCTTCCATCCTCCTTCCACCTCCTTTTCCTGGGGCTTGCTATCGGAAATCATATGAAAACCTTCATCCTTAAGCCCCAAGCGCTAAAGCTAAAACCGCATATAACCTAAGCTCATATACTCGCACGCCTTCATATATGATTATAAACTGTTGTTAACTCCTTTATCGGGTCCGGGCTCTAGTCGCTATCGGAAAATCACATCCATGTATAAAGGCTATGCCCCTGACTTCCGCCTATGCGATATTGTGATCGTTCCTCCGTCGTCCGATCAATCCCAATAAGATCCAACGGCCCTCATCCATCCCGATCTCATATCTCCCGATATCTTCCGTGAAACGATCCCCGCCGTCCATTCATTCAATCCAACCGCATTTGCTCCTCTCGATCCCGCGAACCGCCCGCGCGTTAACTCGTGGGGAAAGCGGTTTTCCTCCTGTCACATCTGCCACGCGTCATCGCTTGAATGGGATCGCTGGCCATTGTACGTTTACCGCTCTCCTCCCAGAAGCGGTGCGATCAATTCCGCTTACCACTTCCGCCCGATTTCTCCCGCCAAGAGATCTCTGCCGTCCGTTCACTTGATCCAACGGCTGATGTCTAATCCCCGGCCTGCTCATGCGTCCGCCATGCAGTCCTTATGCCTTTGACTTGTATCATACACCTGAAGGACAGAGCAATCAGTTACCAAGTGCCCGACGCATTTTATCTCCAACAACTGCATTCAAGAAACAGAATGGACGAGAAGAAGAGGACGTGCCTCGAGCAGATCAAGCATTTATCAGTTATGGAGCGTGTTTCATATAACACTCCACCTGTTCAGGAAGGACGACCGAGCAATAGAAAAGATCAAATCCATTCATTAAAGCAAGCAGATTGCAGCAGAGACCCATATTAGACAGTTAAAGCGGTTGGTGGTCCATTATGACCTCTCCACGCATAGAACAACAGAATATCTTTGTAAACAAACTCTATATATACCCAAAAAACAGATGTAATCAGGGTTGATGGTCGTTGTTTTGATGTAACGTTCAACTTCTGGAGACTGTAACTACTTTGATACTTGCAACGTTTGGTCTTCATTTTCAGCTAATACAAGCTTCTTTTGCTGTTAATTGCTCACTTTCCATTTCTACTCTGTTATAGGCTGTGCCTGTTATGCATTTGTTCATGTGCTCTTGATATTTAGCATTAGAGGGGCTGTCATCCCACTTCTATGTTGAAGTCTAGTATGTATCATTGAATGTGTTATGCAGGTTTTTGTTTTCCGTGCCCTGGAAAACTGCTGTACGGACTGCTGTACGGCTGCTGTATGGACTGCTGTACGGACCTCAATTTCTGTGCAAAAAATCAGCTGTATGGCCCTCGATTTTTGTGTAGAAAATCTGCTGTACGACCCTCGATTTCTGTGCAAAAATCTGCTGTACTTCCTCCTGAAAATCGTGCCCAAAAATCTGCCTTTTACAGTATGCTCACTCAGCTGTACGGATTTGCTAAACTGCTTCCTTGGAATGTGTGCCAAGCTGCTGTCTCCTTCTCCTCCCTGTCCAGAAATCTCCCTTGTTCTCTTGCTCTCCTTCTCTCAATCTGTTCATGAAAGAATGAATGACCTTTTCCTCCTTTTCCTCCTTTAATCTAACCCTAAGTGACTTTTGGGTGATCCCTAAATCCAATGGCTGAAATAGATTGAAATCTAGGGCTGAGATTAAATGCTCATTTAAATCTCACTTTCTATTTTTTAATTCACCCCACTTTAATAAAGACCCACTTAGTCATTTATTTCCGAAGTCACTTTTCCTTTCTAGTTTTACATTGACTTTATTAAAGTCACTTTAAAATTAGACTTTAGTAACTTTATCACTTAAAGTCACTTTTAAATTAGATTTAACTTTATAAAAATTATAAAGTCACTTCAGGAGAAAAATTAAATTCTTTTGGACACTTTTCCCTAGGCCTAAGATCAAAGCCTTAGGGAACCACCTGTCTTTCGGTACCAAATTTCAACATGGTTGTTCACGATTCTTTATTATTTTGTTTCAAAACCTCGTGGGGGGGTGTTCATTATGTTTTGGCATAGTGGTATTTACAACGAGTAAGTGTTGTTACAGAGGCAAAGTACCTTGTTTGGAACTTAGAAAATAAAAAATGCCTCTTTTCGATTGACCAATTTGTTATGGTATTGCAAACATAATGGAGAAAGGCATATGAAATCATTTATTGCGTCAAAGATCCACTCAAGGTCGTGGAGAATTGATTAAGAACATGACCGAGGCGTTTCACCTTCTTGAAATCCGTAATATAGTTTTTAAGGGATGTTACAAAATCATTCCGTAGCAACTGCATAGAAAATTTTCCCAAGACTGCGTGTTCGATTTTTAAGTCTCTCCTTGGCCAACCATCATATTGCCCAGTTTAGAGGACAAAATTGGTATTAAGATTGCTAAGTGGAAAGGAGAATCCCTTTTTCAACAACAAAGAGAAAGGTGTGGGTATTTTATATTGTTTGACGCTGAATATGTTAAAGAGATGAATCCATTGTTGTATGGATGTAGTAGATTTGGGTATATTGGCGCTGACTTGTGAGCCTGGAATTTTCTTGAATTTGATGTAAATACAGAGTTGCGTGAGGAGTTAGCCTGAGGTATTGGTAGTCGGGAAAACCCCTCCTACATCAAGTGTTATCAGAGCCACGTAAAGCAAGCTTTACAACTCTTAGAGAAAGATATAGGAAGCTCTTGGAGGAAATCGAGTTTACAACAGATTGAGGTAAATCTTTGTTTTCAAATTAAATTGAATTGAGGTTCGCTGATTGTGAGGCGCTGTGCAGACATAGTGGAGGATGTCTACCTTGAAGTAGAACATATTGACTTAGGAAGCAATCAAGAGGAAGAAGAATTCTGCAGTAGCATTTGTATGTTCAAGTGAAGATTGAACAGGAGGTAATGGTCTTTTGTTTTCAGTTAATTGTCGATTAA
This sequence comes from Pinus taeda, assembly GCA_000404065.3. Classification (NCBI taxonomy): domain Eukaryota; kingdom Viridiplantae; phylum Streptophyta; class Pinopsida; order Pinales; family Pinaceae; genus Pinus; species Pinus taeda. Next base: position 89,803 of record APFE031217760.1, read on the forward strand.
TTTCTAATTACAAGTAGTAGTGATGAATGTTTGCAGTTTAGGATGATGGCAAGGAACCTTGTAGTAGAAAGTGAGGAAGAACAACAAAGTTCTCATGAAGAAGGTGCGTAAATTGTATGTAGAAGCCAGAAGAGCAGAGAGTGCTCAGATGAAGATTCTAGAGGAAGGAGTCAACAGAAATACCAGGAGAAGACTAGGCATGGAAGAACTTAGTATGGTATTTATAAACAGGTTGATGGAGTCATCTTGTTGCAGTGGCTTGCTTGTTGCTCACCCTGAGCAGGGAGAAGCTCATGGAAGAAGGAGATTTGTAACTATTGAGGGTCATAGTAAAGGTTCAGAGAGAAGCCATAATAGATCAAGTCTGGACAAACCTGATAGAGAAGTAGTTGAAATTAAATTACAGCTAGAGATGATGAGAGGATTGCTACAAAAAGATGAGGAAGACCAGGGTTATAGATGGACTCTTCAGAAGAAAGTAAAATGGAATTTGTTGCAAGTGAAGTTGAGATAAAGATCAAATGCTTAGTTGATGGAGAAACACAAGGAGTCTGAACAAAAGATAGATGCTCAATTGGAGGAAAAGCTCAAAGGAGTTGAGCTGCAGAAAAAGACAATTGCTGAAAAAGAAGTTCTTTGTGAACTTAAACAAGGAGTAAACCTTGAAGAGAGAGAGAATGATAAAGCTGAAAGGAGACTAGATGGAAGTCTCATGGGCCATTTGGAAACTGAAGACCAACATGAAGAAAATGTTGATGAGAGACTGGTTGAGAGTCTCACAAGCTGTGTGGACAATCAACATATGATGGCCGAGGTGTTAATGGAGGATACTTGCCATGTGATTTTGATTTTAACAATTGGTGTATGAATGCAAGAGTTGTTCGAGATGAAGGACAGAGCATTGATTTTGTTCTGTGCAGAGAGGAGAAACAATCACTAAGTGTTGTTATACAGGTTGGAAGGAAGATAGAGGATAGTCAAGATGAAGACTGTGTGCGATGGGCAAATGCAACCACAGAAGAACAACCTAAGGGTGATGAACACGTGTGTGGATTAGTGTTATTTGAACAGGACTGGAACCAATCGGTCTCATTGTTTTTGGCCCAGAACTAGTTCGAACCAGAATAGCGTGAACTGGCCGATTTAGGACCGGTTTTGTGCAGTTTGACCTATGCAGACTAACATAAAAAGTTTGCCTTTTTTTCATTTTTTGATTTTTTTAGTTGGCTGAACCAATTCTAATTCTCCCATAGTCTAGCCTAATATTCAAGCCTATGGCCCTAGTATTGCTATGCAATTCCTGGTATTGTTAAATTCTTAAAGTAAAAGTGACATTCTCCTTTATCTTTCATTTTCATCCTTGTTCTTAAATTTTTAACATTACCATGAAATGACCAAGGTTGTTTGAGAGTGGTTCCAACCTCATTGGATTTCATATGGAGAAACTAGAATTTTAGATTTCACTCAAAATCCAGCAGAGTTAATAGCTTTTTCAGGATTTCGGGATCTGGGGGATTGCAATGTTTCCATTGGATTTTGTAATGTACGAGGGTATGGAACTAGTATATAATAAAGAGCACCAAGCTCTCTATCTATTTTGATGTTAGTGGCATTGGTTGTCGAACTCCTCTATCATGACTCTACTAAAAATGTACCCATCACTCAAAAAAATCTTGACATGACATGCTACGTTTTTTCTATCTTATTTTAATGCCTAAATGGTTATATTGATGACGAAGGCCCCAATATAGGCAATGATTTTGATGATATGTAGGCACTTGTCGTAGCATGATTTTTTTTGGATGCTAGAGGGCCATCTAGAGCCTATTTGTTGATGTATTTTCAGTTTAGAGATGGATTGCACTCGATGCTATTTTGGTTATGTGCACCCTTACATGCTATGTAAATGAGAACTTTTGCATATTTGTGTATAAATGGTTTGGATTCATATGGATGCACATGAATATATATGTTTTACTTTAAAATATGAATATTTTATGTCTTTTTGGTAAACCCAGTTTTTTACTGGTTTCGGTCCTGTTCCAACCGGTTCACAGTCCACAAGGTTTTTCAGTTTGATCACCGGTTTGGTTTTGATAACATTGGTGTGGATATTAATGAGGATGCTGTTAAAGTGGATGAAGCAGATGAAGATTTGATGGGTAGCTTGGAAGCTTTAGTGTTGCATGAGGGAAGGATACTTGGAGAAAGTGAGAAAGAGACAGTGTACATTTGTACACTGAAACAAGGATCTTTCCTTGGAGAGAATGATAGTGATGAAGAAGATGCTGATGAGGGGTTTCACTAGGAGTCTCATAGACTATTTGGAGAATGAGGATCAACATGAAGAAATGATGCCAAAAGCATCAAATGAGGCTACAGTGTGAATGCAAGTTGGTGGACAATCTTTGGAGATTGTTACAAAGATGAAGAAGAATGGACAAAATTTGAATTCTGTTATAAGTGGAGAAGTTGAAGAAATGCCCGTGCAAAGTATTGACGCTGAACATGATTAGAAATTGGAGATGAGGAAGGACAAGCAGAACCTGATTTTTGTCCTAGAGAAAGACGAAGTGCTTGTAAGGTGTGAAGCTGAACTACAGTTGTTGGAGAATTGAGATGTTGCTAGAAGAGGATACAAATGGAGAAGAGCATTTATACCTCTTTAATAACATAGATATGTATACTGCACCCGAAGAAATTAAGGTAGAATGTGATGAACAATTTCCTTGTGTCAATACAAATTTTGAAATTGAATTTTTAGAAAAGTGGTTAGCAAGAAATATAGAAGATGGCAGCCACAGAAATTCTGCAGATTTGGATGAGAAGAAGGAAGAGATTCAACAGTTAGAGGACAATAACAATATGTTTCAGCAAGGAGACAATCATGTCTTTGCTAAAGGGCAGCAGGAGGAAAGACATACAAGTGTCTTAAACAACTATGGAGGAATGAAAGACAAATTTTCCATGAAGGAAACACAACAACTAGTAGAGGGCAGCAAAGATCAACCCCAACAGAGATACACCGTCTTCAAGAAAGATCGAGGAATGGGGGACTTAGCTTCAACCACCGGGATGTTAGTAAGGGATAACAATGATAAAGTTCAACAAGGAAGCAGTGATTTGAGCCAGCCCAAGGATAAGCTGGACATTGAGATTGAAGAAGTAAGGAAGCTGATGTTGAAGAAGCCTCAACAGAAGAGGTATGCAGGGCAGAGGAGAATAAAGGACAACATGTTGTAGTAGATGGTAGAGCAAGTTTTCATCAGCAAAGAAGGGGGAAGACTACAACAAGAGAAGATAGTAGAGCAATGACATGACAAGGAGGAGGACCAACTACAACATAAAGCTTGGGATCAAGGATTCACTTCATTATAACATGGTCAGGAGACCATGAATCTTTTCATCTTGGGAGTCTGATGCAGGGGCATAGACCAAGCACAAGATGTGACTCTGGACAAGAGCTCACCAATGTGATGGGATGGTCACGTGGTAATGCTGGGAGGAATTTTTAAACGTTTTGTAAGAAACTGTAAATATTTACATTAGGAAGTGAGTTTTTGACTTTTAGAATAAGTTGTAGAAATTATTTTCTAATGTAATTATAGTTTTTCAGTTTCCCTTATTTTGTGGAGAAGGGGAACGATTCAACCTTTGTGACTCTTGGTTGTCATGATAGGTTTCTTTTGGGAAACATAAGAAAACAATGTTTGGAGAGGAGAAGAGGAGAAGACGCTCCCGAGAGAGGATAAGAGAGAGGGAGAGAAGAGAGGAAATCATTGTTCCTCCGGGAAACTATAGTTCTGAAGTTTTGCAGATGCCCGTACTTTCAATCTGTGTGAATCGAAGGTATTTCTCTGTGTGAGTGGCTTAAAGGAATGGAGATTTTGGACTGTAAGTTGTGTGTTTGATAAATGGTTGAGATTGAATCGAATCCCTGTGTTTAAACCAAATTGGTTTCTGCTTATGAGCTGTTACTACAATTTGTATTCCTGTGCATTGATAAATGGTCAGTTTATGAAAACTTGTAGCTTGCTGTTCCAATTTACATAAAATAAAAAATCTGAATATTGTGGCCTCAACCGTTTTGTGGTTGTTCACGATTCTTTTGTATTTTGTTTTAAAACCCCGTGGGGGAGTGTTCATTGTGTTTTGGCGTAGTGGTTGCGTGGTATTTACAGCGACTAATTGCTGTTACAGAGACATAGTACCCTGTTTGGAATTCAGAAAATAAAAAATGCCTCTTTTAGATTGGCCAATTTGTTATAGTATGAAATCATTTGCCGCGTGAAGGATCCACTCAAGGCCGTGGAGAATCAATTAGGAACAAGGCAGAGTCGTTTCACCTTCCTGAAATCCGCAATACAATATTTTTAAGGGGCACTACGAAATCATTTTGCAGCGCTTACAAGATTTAGCGACTGCACAATTTTTTTTTCCCAAGACTGCATGTTCGATTTTTAATTCTCTGCTTGGCCAACCAATTTAGAGGACAAAATTGGTATTAAGATTGCTAAGTGGAAAGGAGAATCCCCTTTCCAACAACAAAGAGAAATGTGTGGGTATTTTATATTCTTTGGCGTTGAATATGTTAAAGAGCCGAATCCATTGCCATATGGATGGAGTAGATTTGGGTATATTGGCGCCGACCTGTGAGCCTGAAATTTTCTTGAATTTGATGTAAATACAAAGCTCTGTGTGGAGTTAGCCTGGGGTATTGGCAGCTGGGAAAACCCTGCCTGCATCAGCCTGTTTCATCTGTGGATGCACATTGAAAAGAGGAATGGGACAAAGCAATGTAGGGAAATCCAATGCCATGCCATCTAGAGAAAGGGAACATGGGAACTTATGGAACTCCCTAAAGGTGAGAGTAAAATTGGTTGCAAGTGGGTCTACAAGACGAACTATAAGGAAGATGGCTTAGTAGACAACCATAAAGCAAGGTCGGTGGAAAAGGTTTTGCATTAAAAAAGGCTTTGATTGTGTATAAATCATTGCACTCGGGGCCAAAATGAACACGGCTAGATTGGTATTGTCCATGGCAATTCAGTTGAAAGTTCAAATGGTTCAATCATTTGATGGATATCAAAAGTGCATTTATAAATGGAGATATGGAAGAGGAATTGTATGTGCATGGTGGAGCAGCTCCAAGGCTATATGAAAAAGGGGAAAAACACTTAATGTGTAAAGCTGAAAAAGGCACATGGCGTAGGATGTTTGTTGGTGACATGAACCTTTATCAGACTTGATTTCCTCCTATCTATGGTGTCAATCAAAGTGTGGCCCGACTCACAAAGATGCAGTCTTGTCTGGACCAATCTTATTGAGATCTATCACCTTTTTATAAGGGAACATGTGCAAGACATATAAGTTTCAGTGGTGCAAAACTGAAGATCCATTGAGATCTATCACCATTTCATCAGTGGTTTACTGCAGAACTGCCTCAAAGCTGCATTGGTGCATGTAAGTCAAGAAATACACAATAATCAGCTTCACAAGAAGAAATATAGATATGCTAACAAGTAGTTTGAATTCAGACGAGCCTGTTTCATCTGAAGATGCACATTGAAAAGAGGAATAGGGCAAAGCAATGTTGATGGGATATGATATCATATAAAGAAACAGAACGCGGGAATTTATAGAACTCTCTAATGGGGAAAGTGCAATTTTTTGCAAGTGGGTCTACAAGATGAATTATAAAGAAGATGGTTTAGTAGACAAGCACAAAGCAAGGTTAGTGGGAATGGCTTTTCACAAAAGAGAGCCACTGATTGTGAAGAAACCTTTGCACTTGGGGCCAAAATGAGCACAATCAGATTGACATTACCCATGGCAACTTAGCCGAAAGTTCAATTAGTTCATTTATTAGATGGATATCAAAAGTGCCTTTTGAAATGGAGAAATGGAAGAGAAGTGTTTGTGCATGGTGCAGCATTGCCAAGGCTAGGTGAAAAGGTGGAAAACTCTTAATGTGTAAAAGCTGAAAAAGGTACATGGCTTAGGATGGTTTTCGGTGACATAAACCTTCAACAGACTCGATTTCCTCCTCTATTTTGTGTTAGTTGAAGTGTGGCTCAACTCAAAAAGAGCTTGTATGGACCAGGCATTCTGAGATCCACCGCCATTTTATCTGGTAGTATGTGCAAAACAAAGATGTTTTAGACTTTAGTGGTATGGAACTGAAGATCCATTGAGATCTATCCCCATTTTATCAGTGGTACACTGCAGAACTGAAGATAAACTTGGATATATCTTCATGGAAGTGTTGACCAAGGAGAAATTTTAAAAGTTTAGGTAAATGCTTGCTGTAAAAGATAATAAAATTGTCATTGGGGGGTGTTAAATTATGCAATGGCCATTTTGGTTAGGCATACTATTTTTCCAAAAATAGGGAAAAGTGAAGTTCAGTAGCGAACAACAATTTTAGAGGTAACAAAACCAATTTGGGTTGGTCTAGTTCTGGCTGGAGTATAGTTCTTAGCCTCAGATGTCCAGTTTATAGTCAAATTTTGTACTATGAGTCTCTGTCTCGTATGTAAGTTGAAATTAAATGTGCTGAGTATGAAAATTATGTCTCGTCTTGTGCATATGTCTGAAAAACTGACATTTAGAACCATGAGCTTGCTGAAGAAGCTTGATATCCATATATGCGGTTGGAGATATGACTAAGCCTGGTTACTCATCCCTGCTAAGAATCATTCCAGAGTGCTAGAGAAATTAGCTTCCTACATGAAAAATCAATGCATACTATATCAACAGGGGACGTTTTCGGAGCTTTTTCTCTCCTTTTATTAAAGGAATGAACTGCATTAACATTGGAAAATCTTGATTTAGGGGTTATTAAGCCACAAGTGTTTCTTGTTTGTTGATAAAAACTAAATATGATTTTTGGCTGAAGCCATTCATTCTGAACTGTGTTTTGAATCTTGCTACAGGTATCGGCCCATACATCAGCTGGAAAAACTGTTGTTGCTTTATATGCCATTGCCATGTCATTACGAGATAAGCAACGGGTTATTTACACTTCTCCAATCAAGGCACTTAGCAATCAAAAATTTAGAGAATTTAGCGAGGAGTTCTCAGATGTTGGACTGATGACTGGTGATGTCACAATTGCACCAAATGCATCTTGCTTGGTATGGTATTTTGTGTTTGTAGTTGCATATGATTGGGTACATATTGCAATTTGTCATACATAAAATTAGTATTGCAATTGGCCATGATAACAGAGCTCTATTGATGAATGTTTTGTATTTCAGGTGATGACAACTGAAATTTTACGGAGCATGCAATACAAGGGTTCTGAGGTTATGCGAGAAGTTGCTTGGATAATCTTTGATGAAGTACATTACATGCGTGATAGAGAAAGGGGTGTGGTCTGGGAAGAGAGCATTGTAATGGCTCCCAAAAATTCTCGATTTGTATTTCTCTCTGCAACTGTGCCAAATGCAAAAGAGTTTGCTGATTGGGTTGCAAAGGTCCACTTCATTCTTTCATCAAATATTTGTTTCTTCCTTTATATGCATAAAGATTTTCTGGGTTGTGTGCGTGTGTGTGTGAATTGTATGCATGCTCTAGTACCTATGCATCTTGTTTGAGATTGTCGAGATTCGAGAGACACTGAAATATACTTAAAGAGTTTTTATTTAATCTGCATTACTTTTGTTGCATATGTAAAATACTAAAATTCACTAAATGGTATAGTACATAGCTACATTCACGTGTCGGAATTGTTTCAAAGACTTGCCATCATTTGATATGGTGCATTATGCTTATTGCTGGTTTCATTGCATAATTGAAGAAATATAAGTTCATGTAAAATAAAATGTCTTTGCATCTGGTTGTTTTGCAACTGCAGGTACACCAACAGCCTTGTCACATTATTTATACAGATTATCGGCCAACACCCTTACAGCACTATCTCTTCCCCTCTGGGGGAGATGGCTTGTTCATGGTGGTAGATGAGAAAGGCACTTTTCGGGAAGACAGTTTCCAGAAAGCAGTGAATGCTCTTGGAGCTGCTTCTGATAATGGAAACAAAAGAAATGGGAAGTGGCAAAAGGGACTACATGCGGGGAAATCTGGTGAAGAAAGTGACATTTTCAAGATTGCTAAAATGATAATGCAACGGCAGTATGATCCGGTTATTGTTTTCAGTTTCAGCAAGAGAGATTGTGAAATTCTTGCTATGCAGGTACGATAGTTTATTGTTTTGATTGTTTCTATATCTATAAAAGGAAGAAAAGTGTGGGAAAGAAGCATTCTTATTTTATGTAAAGATAGCTAGCTGGTTAATGTCCTTAGAAATGCAGCTTGATGCTTCTATAAAAACTTTGTGGTATTTTGACAGTCTAGATGTTCCAACTGATCAATCTCCAAATATGATTGACAAATTCTTTCATAAAAATCTGGGATTTAAAAATATTAGCATCCGTTGCATATGCTGTAGAGTTCTATTTAGTATTTACTGAGTATGTCAGCTGGCTAATTGCATGTCATGCAAATGTGAAAGATTTGCAAACAAATGTAGAAAATTCATACGATGTCTTCTGGTTATTTTGATTACTATTTATGCATCAACCATGTTTAAATGCTATCTATCATCTTCCCATCCATGCTATACAAAAGGCTTATTATTGCAATCTTGAATTTGCATATTCATAGTAAATGGAATAGCGGTTTCTGAAATTGATCCATCTGTCATGATTAAAGGGAAATCAACTTTATCTTGTGGATTCTTGCCCACTTATTTATATTTTTTGAAATATTGGTAAAATATCTCTGCATCCGCTTATGATGCTGATGTTGAGCTAGGGCCTTATGCCCCTTAGGGTTTTACTCTTTGGCTTTACCTATATATTGCTACTCTCTCCATGAGGATCCACTCCAGGTTGCACATCGTTGTACACTAGCAGACTAGCAGAGAGTCCAATAGACAGGTCAGTTCAAGACTGCCCAAAGGCAGGGCACCCCCACCACCTAGCAAAGCCAGGCATCCATCTGGTATTTTTTCTTCATGGCCTTGGATACTAGGAGAGCAGGGATACATTGTTACTGCAATCCCGGAGGATCATACAGCAAGGCCCCCTAAGCCCTGCCACACACTGGAGGACATCATTCACTAGCGCATCAGTGATTTCAGAGTCATTGATGAGTTGGAGAGTGAGACTTGGTCTCCACACTTGTCCTCGGCAGCTGGCATGGACATTTCTTGACATCATTTCCTCTCGTTCAACACCGGTCTCAGTATTGAGTGCCCTCTTCATTTAGTACTCTAGCTTCTTCACATCTTTTTATATAACTGTACTGCATTTGTTATGATTTTTCATTGGCATTGCTAGCTTAATTAGCTAAGTGTTAAAATTGGCAACTAGGGCCAAATTCCACTTTAGACCGCTCATTTGAAGGAGATAATCATTGCATTGAATTCCTCTTTTTGAGAGGACCAAAATGGACCTAAAGATCACTAAATTTGAACAAGGAGAAATTTGTTTTTGAATTAAAGCTCACACGTAAATTCTCAGGGTCGGCCTCAACCTCATGTAGGCTCATGAAGCCCAAACGACATGTCTCTTGACCCTCAACAATTTATATAAATAGAGGTGGTCTCGAACATCTTTAGACATCCTCCTTGAGCATATTAGGAGCTCGCGTTAGGAGGAGATAATCTATGTTTGGCTGCAAATTAGAGGCAGACCCAGCGAAGGAAGAAGAGGGCTGTTGGATCACTTCTTGGAGACTGTTTGGAGGCCGAGATGATCAGATGCAAAGGCTTCGGTTGATGGAGTAGTTCTGGGCTGTTTGGGGATGAGTTGTGGCCTAACTTCCACAAGTCTGAAGGTCGCAGAAGCATTGGTGTTTTTCCATGGATCCAAGCTTGAGATAAGGGCATCTTCAAGAGGGTCGAGACCCTAGTTTTGGGAGCAAAACATCCAGGTTTGTTGTGGAGATAAGGCCGCACCAATTGGGCAGTCTAGAGGCAAGTTGTGTGTGTTTTCTGTGCATGTTTGTGTGGGTTTTGTCTCTGTTCTAAGGCCGCAGGTAGGAGCTGTACACACAGCAGCGAGGCAGAGGTTGTTTGATGGACGAAAGGCTTAGTTTAGGGCCTCCTCTCTGAGCCGCAGTCACTAAAACGAGGCCGCAGTCCTTACTATAGGTAACAATCATGTGGAGGGACTGTTTGAGTGGCCCGAGAGGGCTAGGTAGGCTCCTCTAACCTAGCCGCAGTCACTCCAAGGAGCAGCGCAGTGAACAGAGGTGTTTTCCCTTGGTTAGAAGGTCGGTTATCTTTTCTGTACAAACATGTTGTTGTAGGGCTATAACAGTGTTTGGGCAAGGGATCACAAAGATTGGAGCAGTTGAAAGGAGGTGTCTTGGAGCTGTTAACTGAGACAGTGGTGGACTGAATGTAACCCTAACCAGATCAAGCTTCTACAATAGTATGTCATTAGCTTTGCATTTCTGGGCCATCTATTTATCTAACGACAGTGGTATTGGATCTCCAATTTGACAAGTCAATTTTGACTTTGAATTCATGAATTCCCTGGTTTGGCTTGTCTTCCTCATTTATCAGTTATTTTCTTTCTTCAGTTACTATCAATGTGATAATGATGTATGTGATTGCTAATGGAAAAGAAATGGATTGATACATGGGCTAATGTGGAACATTGAAGTAACTGTCTTAAGCAAAGAACATGTTAACCAAAACTTAACAGTGTTTAGTAGATGATAATGAGCTGAGTTTCTGATTCTAGCATGTATTGAGGAGTTGCTATTGTACCTTAAGTCACTAGTTTTATGCTTTAGTCCCATTGACCTCCTTTTGTGGTCATTTGTTGGGCACTTACAAAATTATCTTGCCTTCTAATATCTCATTTCTCATCAGTTATATATTTCTCTTTTTTGTTTTTTAACTTTTTAACATCTAGGAGTGTTCTAGACAATCCCATTATCAATTGACCACTGATTGTACTCTTTAGTCTCTTTGACCATTTTCTTGGTCATTTATTGTAAAATTACCTTTAACTTATCTATTTCCTTCAATTCTTCTAGATTGTGTCTAGTACATACTACTCCCAAACAATGTTGCACGAAACGCCCCCTGGATCTATTCTGGGATCCGCGGTTCAGAAATCCGGAACCACGGATCGGGCCAGAAATTGCAGTTCCTAGAATTTCGGAACCATGTTGGCCCGATTCGCAGTTTTGGATTTCCGAACTGCGGATCCGGCGTCGGATCTGCGGTGGATTGGGCATGGATCTGTTGCCCGATGGGCGGTTCCGCGCGACCATCCCAAAAAAACATTTATTTTATTTTATTTTTTGTCTAACTTGAGTTGGGGGTGGGTTTAGGTTGAGTTAGGGAAATGATAGATGAGGATAAAGCTCATTTCCCCCTCTCATTTCCTCACTCTTGTATTTTTGGAGAGCTTGGAGAAGAGAGGAGAAAGAGAGGCTTGAGGAGAGCTTGTAGGAGTGAAGGAGGAAGAGCTAGGAGAAGTGAAGGAGGAGGAGCTTGGAGGAGTAAAGAAGGGCTTCCATCTACAAAAGCTAAAGAGGTAAGTGCAAACCTCAAACTCCCTCATTTTTCTGTCATTGTTGTTTGTATTTTTTCTCTTCCTCACCTACTCTTTCCCATTCTTTCTTCTTGCTCATTTCATTGCATATTGTCCATCTATATTCATATTCCAAAATGGTGTTCTTTTAGCTTCTATGTATCATTCAACTTTTGATTTTCATGATGGCAAGGGGGAGTAGGAATATGAGTAACCCAATGTAGGATGAAGAGAACACTGAAATGCTAGAGGGGAAAGTTGCATTGACACCCTTGTGGAATTATGTGACCAAACCTGAAGGGGGAAAAGGTGGTGGAAGCTACATGTTTTTGTGCCTTGGAAAACCATATAGTGGTTCTTATAGTTGTGTGAGGAGGCACCTTTGTGGGGTGTTGGACATTGATGACAAAAAGGGTGCCGTGGGGATATAAATTGGCCCAAAGCTTTCAGCTAAACAAAGAAGAAAATACATCCAAATAGAGGAGGCTACACAACAAAAGACAAGAAACAAGAAACTCATTCTGAATCAAGTGCAACTTCTAGATTTGGTAGCTCATCTCCTCATGGTACTTCTGCAACCTCTGGAAGTAGAAGAACAATAGGGGATTCCTGAATGTTGCTGGGAGGGATGATGTGGATAGAAAGATAGTCCGGTTTCTTTGTGCTTGTGGTGTACCATTCAATATGCTACTCTCTCCCTATTGGCATGATATGGTTAAGGCCATCAATGAAGCCCCAAAAGGATACAAGAGCCCCAACTATGAGAAAACTAGAATAATGTTATTAGAAAGAGAAAAAGCAAAGTTTCAAAGAGCTTTGACACGTTTTACAAATGAGTGGGTGGATTGTGGGGTATCCATATCAAATGGGTGGACAAATGGTAGAAACCAATATTTGATAAATGTTCTTGGTGTTTCTGATAGTGGTGTAATGTTTATTACATTTCATGACTCATCCATCAGTGCAACTTCGCAAAACATTGCAAATCTCCTATTGCAATCACTCAAAGATTTTGGTCCTAATAATGTGGTTCAAGTGATCACTGATAATGCAACACATTGTAAGGCAATAGGAAAAATTATTGAGCGTACTCATCCACACATATTTTGATCCGGGTGCTTGGTGCACACATTGAACATTTTGATGCATGATATTGTGAAGCATAAAGAATGTGGATGGATTAATGAGCTTTACAAGAGAGGGAATCAACTCATTAAATTTATCATAGGGCATGCAAGGGTAAACTACTTTTATGGCACTTACTCTAAGTTGCACTTGCTTAAAGTTGCATAAACAAGACTTGCAAGTTATTACCTCATCTTTAGGCGGCTAGTGAAGGTGATACAAGCTTTAACTAATAGGTGACCTCTGAATCATGGGAGAAAATTAACACTAATAGAGATGCTGCTAATTTTGCCAATGACAGTATTCTTGATAGTTATTTTTGATCACAGATTAAATATGTTTTGCAATTCACCAAACCAATTATTACATGATCAAGTTTGCAGATTCAATTTGACCAATAATTGGGGAGGTGTATGATCAAATGGATAGCATGTTGGGGCAGATTAAAGACATTGTTGAGCCTAGAGATATCACCTTGTACAATTATATTTGTGCAGAGGTGGAAAAACAATGGGATATGCTAAACCTTCCATTGCATGCCTTAGCATATGTTCTGACACCTAATCACTATCATCCATCATGGATTTCAACACTAGTATCTGGGGGGGAGCACGAAAAACCCATCTAGAGGTTCTATCTGGTTATATGAAAGCATTGGATAAATTAGTCCCTGATGAGGAGGCTAACATGCTACAGAAACATTTGAGCAACTATATGCTTAGCACTGGTCCATTTGGGAGCATGCATGCAATTAGAGGTCTGTTACACAATAATTTGTCACTGTCCTCATCTCAGTCCCTTTGTTGTGTCATACATCAAATAAACGTGTCCATATCTTCCCACTCGTGTAAGAAGATCAAGCAAATGCTCTCTAATGCTGAAGATTGACCTTCATTCCCTAAGTTTCTGCCTCGTCGTGAGTAAACCTTAATATACGTGACGTTCCCATGTCCATAATGGTCTCATCGCGACTTTGTCGCAGATGTACATCTGTTTCCCGCGACGATCAGATTTCTAGACCCGGCGCGAGGTTACGAGTTGTATATAGCGACGATGGGTCTGCGTGCATTGCCTCCTAGCAATGTCGTCGCGAAGAATTAGTTTACGGACCGCGACGATCCAGATTGGGCGAATTCATTTCAACAGTCGGCCTTCTGGATGTCTCGAAACCTGGTTGTTGGGATAGTTTGGGTCGCCCTTCCCCCTCTGGTATGGTAGTTTCGTCATTTGTGCAACCTCCTTTGAGGATAAGCTCCCTCTCCCTCATTTCATTGAGGCTCCTTCTCCTATAAAACCACTCACCATTGCTATAATCTGCTAGTTTTTGTAGTTCTTTTGGTTGGGCAGTGCTGCTAGTGCTTTTGAGTTTGATACATTGCTGGTGTGGGTGTGACAAGTGTGGGATTGTTGATAGCTTGTGGAAGGTTGTGGAGTGCCCTTAACTTTGTGTTAAAGCTTATGAGTGAGAGAGAGACATTGTATTTTGGGAGATTCATCCTTGAAGAGTGGATGCTTGAGAAACATACTGGCTGGACCCTCTGAGAAGGCTTACGACGTCAAGACTTGGTTGTAAGCTTGCTCTTGATTCATTATTAATACAATCAATGATGTTTTCCTGTGTCTTGTATGTAATTTATTTTATAGCTCATGAGTTCTTGACTTTGTGAGTAAATAGATCATTGTTGTTTCCCGGTTATGTGCTTTATTGTTTTCCTTGTGTTGTTTCAGGTTAATTGCTCGTTAGAGAGAAGGAAACGGAAGCTGGAGCAGCGCAACGAAACTCTATCAACCACCGGTTTGAGGTAGGCCTCCAACAATCGCTGTTTAAGGAAAACAATTGCTGATTTGTCTTTGTTGTGACTAGACCCACTCTAGGGCTAGAGGGGTTGCCTTTGTCCACAGAGGGAGCACTTTCCTGCATCACAAGTTGGCGACTCCACTGGGGAGTCCGTCCTATGTTTTTCTCTTGTTTGCTTTTGCTTGATTTTGAGTTAGTGTCTTTTGGACTTTGGGATTGAACCGAAAAGTCTTTTGGATTACCTGGGTCAATCTGGGAAATCCCTTTATTGCCTGTAAGGATAAACTGGTCTTTGTTTGGGAGTTTTTATTTACCTTTCATTGCTTTTAAATTCGTCGCTGGAAAAAGCTAAACAGTCGCGCCGACGTTGCGTTGTCTTTGTTTTGGAAGCCTATGCGTCGCTGAATCCCGTCGCACAGTCGCGACGATTCCTGAAATCGGCCCGTAGCGTGAAAGACGTGTACATTCGCGACGACATTGCTCTGTTGCTACGGCTAGTGACTGATCGGCACTAGTTGCTGGTGTTATGCCTGCGACGATTCCTGTAGAATTATTTGTTTCAATTCTGCCTCTTGAATTCATCAATTTGGTTAATCCCTTGTTGTCTTTCTCTTATCTATTAGTTTGTTTTAATTGCTTTTAGTTAAGGTGCTTACTCTTCGGTTTCATTGAAGTGAATCTTGTATTTTTTGGCTTTGTGACCTGGTTTTTCAAGTTTTGAATTATTTGGCTTGGTTACTTGTCTGTCCAAAGATTCATCCGCAACCCTCCTGTTGGTTTTCTTGAGGTTTTTCCCATCGCTTGTTTCTTGCTGATTGTTGTTTAGTGTTATTTATTGGACCAATTTTCATATTGATTCAATTGTTTCACTACCAGACATAGATTATAATTGTTTGGATCAATCAGTTTTCACGCTTGCTTGTTTGTTTCTTTAGAATTCAAAGCTATCGAAATCAAAAGATTGCATTCATTAGTATGTGAAAGTGAAAGTGCATTTTGCATTCCAAGTTTTTCATGTTTGAAAAAATTAGAAAGCAAATTTAAAATCTCTCATTAGTAGTATCGATGCACTGTAGCGGATTGATGTGTTTATACATTGTGTCTCTTGAGTGACTGCATTTGCTGATCTTGGTTTTGTCTTGGTTTGGGAATGATCTCTCTACCCTTCTATAAGTAGGAGTTCATCTAAATGAAAGATGCTTTATTCATTCTAGTTGCATCCTAGGTTTTGATATACATATGGTAAGGCCTGGAAATTGAAACATAATTCAAGATCAACTCTAAAATGAATTGAATAAACCTAACAATGCATTGGAACATAACGCACATTATTTAGAGGTCTAGGCTAGAGACGTGCTCCGGTGTCATTAAATCTAGTCTCTATTGTTTTCACTTAAGGTTGGGTGATTCCTCCTTCTGTGATCCAATAGCTGTTAGTACGGACTTGCGCTCCCAGTATCGTCGAGTATATGTTGGGAGACCTCACTAGGTTATCGTCCTATGTCCTTAGGAAGCCGTGTCTGCCGCCTTGCAAACTGTAACGCATCGAACACAATATTCGGGAAGATTGACTGCTGTACGGAAAGTCCTTGGTTTTCATATGATTGCCAAGGTGTATATGTAGTTTTACGGATTGTTTGGTAAACCTTTTGCCTAGTTCTCCAGAGTAGTCGCTTTCGTTCCTTTTCGGACTCCTTAAAAGAAAAGGTCCATCTGAGCACTTATCCTTTCAGGCTCATTAAACCTCGAAAGAGATAGAGTCACCTTTTTGTCATTTTTTCGACTCTTGAAACATGAAAATGTCAAGTTTTGTTCCTGCGTCATAAAATTTACTGCCCACGAAATATTCCTGGTAACAATTCGAGTTCTTGATTGTGATAAGAGTGTTTTTCAGGCTCGTCCCTGATGGCAACATTCCCCGAGTCTACCAGCCAAGGTCTTCCCCCAGATGGAAATCCTAGTCCCTTTCCGCCTTTTGGAAATGCTGGTGCTCTGTATATGGAAACATTATCTTTGCCTGGGTTAACCATCGGTCTGCCCGTTTGGTTGTTTTCAACCTCGGTGGTCCCGAGCGTCATGACCCCTTTTCGCCGTCTCCTTCGTTTGAATCAAGACATGATGATTCCAAGGTTGAGCCTGCGCTTTCTTCCCCTGTTTCTTCATTTTCATCTCCTATTTCGCCTCGTGAAAGTTGCACATCTAGTAACCAGGAGACTAAGAAGAAGAAGAAGAAGACGAAGAAGAAGAAGTCCGATAAGCGCAAGGCCACCCGTGCAACTATTTCCCCGAGTACATTTCAGGTTGGAACACCTCCTGCTCCTCCGTGGAAGGTTAAGTTTCCTTGTAAATTGTGCAAGGGTGACCATCTTCTTCGTGATTGTCTTGGCATTCCTAGGATCTTAGAAGTTTGGTCTCACGATCTATCTCGTCCCTCGTCGTCCTCTGAAGCTCATGACGATGCTACCCTATCAACTGGCAGTGGTAAGAAGAAAGGGAAGATTCGATTCCCCTGTAGACTGTGTGAAGGCAACCATCCCCTTCACCTTAGTCCGCTCATGGATAAAGTTCTGCCGTTTTGGAAAGTCTTACAACCTCTTCACCTCAACTTCCTGTTGGTTATTAGAGGCTCTCTTCAGACCCTCTCCTGGTTGACAAAGAGATTAACTCAGATTCTTCTCTTGTCCGCCCTTCTCTTCCCGAACCTGGCTGTGCTAAGCCTGTTCCAGACCAACCATTGGTCGGAGAAAGTGTCGACTTGGATTCACCACCTGTTGATCACTCTATTCTGGAAGAGTGTGATGATTCTACTGCTTATGTTCTTCTCGTCTCGTCAGATTCTCCTGGTCCGAGAACGACCCTCCTATCCCCGCTGATCAGGAGCATCCTTCGGTTCCTATAGAGCATGGAGGCAATCATATGATACCCCCACCAAGTAGTTTAGTCGTTTCCTTCGACTGGAGTCATTTGACTGCATTTTGCCTTCCATCCTACGTGCCTTTCCAGATTACCGTACATGCCTATGATAAGGCAGTACTTGGCATTGTCTTGGATGAGGGTGCATCGGTTAGCCTCATGCCTTTCACTACTTCGCAAGCTTTGGGCTCCCCACAGCTTGTGCTGGTCATGCAGAATCTATTGGCATTCGACGGAGGAACCAGTCAACCTTTAGGGATCCTTCCGAAGTTTCCTGTTACTTTGGGAGGCAAAACCGTCTATATAGACGTGATGGTTGTCCAAGGTGCTTTAGATTTCAGTCTTCTCCTCGGCCGTGATTATATTTATGCCATGGGGGCTCTTGTTTCTTCACTTTTCCGTGTGGTTTGTTTTCCGCACGATGGAAGAATGGTGACCATTGATCAATTATCGTTCTTTAGTCCCCCGGTGCTTCCTGTGCAGCCGTTGTCCCCTATCGGTTCTTATCCGCAAGCAGTACCTTCCTTGCCACATGTCAATTATGTGGCTACCCATTCCCTCTCCGCCTCTGCTGATGATCATGCAGATGGTCTCGTACATCATGTACTGGGGGCATTGGAACCCGATCTGTCATTGGTGTCTCATGACATGTGTTCCTCCCGAAGCATGTTTCTTCCATCCCGCGAAGACCTCTTCGGAGCCATGTTCTCATATAGCCCATGAACAAGAGTTTTGAGCATAGATCCTAATCTTCTGTCAAGCTCGTTAAAAACTGAAACAAGGAGGCACGAGCATAGTTCCTGATCTTGTGTCAAGCTTGTTAAAAAATGAAACAAGGAGTCCCGAGGATAGTTTGTCCCTATGTCAACCTCGTTAAAAAATGAAACAAGGATCATGGAGCATAGTTCTTTGTCTTGTGTCAAGCTCGTTAAAAAATAAAACAAGGAGTCTTGAGGAAAGTTCTTGATCTTGTGTCAACCTTGTTAAAAAATGAAACACGGGTTATGAGGATAGTTCTTTTACTGTGTCAACCTCATTAAAAAATGAAACAACTCCCTTTCCAAGTCGAGTCTTTCCAAGATTCCGAAAGTAAACCTTCATTCCATCCACCTCGTTGAATGCAATGAAGCTTGGGGGGCATGTACCTTGATTTGCGTCATTATGCTGGGGGCATGCGAACTTATAATAAGCATAGTTTTTCGTTTCAAGCTTGTGTAAACATGAAACCGAATTCAAGCAGAGTTCTCCATGGTTCAAGCTTGTATAAACATGAACCCATACCTGATTTACACCTCGTGATTGCTGTTTTTATCTGCTAATTTCTGCTAGATGAGCCTTGGTTGTTTCATTCCATTGCCACCATCTCTTTGGCCTGTCATATGCTTTCACTTGATTGTTTTTCCTTTTCTGAGGAACCGCAACGATGAGTGGTTTTATTAGCTAGCCTCTTGACCATTACATGTTTTGAGCAGTTCTACCATCGTCGGAACCTGTTGCTACCTTTTATACCACTCGTTCCTATAGGACGAGTCCCCTTTAAGCTCTTTTCTGACATTTGAATCTTTTATCATTACTGATATTGTGTTCACCTTGGTATATAACTAGCATTACCATCATTGTTTAATGACTGGCATGCCTATCTGGCTGAAAAGCCAATGGATGGTCAAGTAACACCACGTGATTCTTATATTTTCCAGTTCTAATTATAAACATAGTTGTGTGGAACTTTATTCACCTTGATATATTGGGCATCTTGAAGTATCCATGCATAGGAGAGCATTGAATTATCTTCAAGAACATCAAATTTAGTGGCAGAGAGAGTACTTTGTTTCTTTGTTTATTCTTATCTGCCATTGCATACTTGAGCTTGTTATGTGGTAGACAATTGCATGCCCAATTCCTTGCCCATCTATCTTTTCATTTTTTTCCCGGGACTCTTATTTCACATTAAAAGACCAAAAACTGAGGTTTATTGTAAATGACTTAGTGGATGTATCCTTTGTTGAGTTGATGTTGCTTGCGGGTTTCAGCCAAGGGAAGAGGGATGGTGCTGACTATGCAAGAATGCTCAATAATTAATTTGGTATATTTATATTACATTGTATTGTATGAGTTGGATCTGACATTATTACAGATTGTAAGTTCAAGTTGTGATTTCAACTTTAAAGGATTTCAATTTCAATCTTTTTTGATTTTTTCGGTCAGCTAACTTGTGAAAAGATCAACCTTGCAAGAGTCATTCCTGGCAACGATGAAGTGTTTTCTTCTTCATATCATGCAGGCAAACTAATGTAATAAGTGCCAGATCATCCAATTCCTGGACATTTTATACAGCAACGAGTTTAATCATAATGTAAGACTAGCATAAATTGATAAGAACTGAGCAATCATTTGTTATGGATGGAGGGGAAAATGGAGTTATTGACCCTAGTTTTCAGGTTAGAAAAATTGCTTGAAAGAGATCAGGAATTGTGCTAGCTCCAGAGGAAATTTTTGAAACTTATTGACCTCAGCTGATTTTGGAGGGGCAGTGCACCCTGGTCTGGCATATTAGTCCTTGAATGATTGACTTGTTCCTGGTTGATTTTTCTGAACAGCTTCTGTCAAACATAACAGATTCTGACTGCAGAGGGGCCTTAGAAGGAGGTGTTTCTAAGCTCATTTACATGGTCAAGGTAGAGTGTAGCTTACACCAGTGATAGACAGGGCATAATCGCATCAGGCATTTTGAAGGCTTTAGGAAATGCTCTTTAGGGATAATTAGGGCTGTTTTTGAAAGTGGTTTCTCTGGTTTGTTTTTGGTATATTGTGTAAACCTCTTGAACCAGTGGCGAATCTGCCTTTTGTACTCAGTTTTTAGTTAATAAAAAATTATTGTTGCAGCAACTTTGCCAAAGATGAGTCCAGACAGTTTAGCCCTTGAGGAGATAAATGGTAGTGTATCTCTGATTCTCCACTGCTCTTGCCTAACGATTGTTGTCTACTCCCAGTTTATTCATTGAGGTGAAAATATGCCTCGAGTAAGATTGCTTTTATGCTTCCTACAGATTTGAGTATGGTGATATTTATAATTCACTGAGATCTGCTAATTAAGATTCCGTGCATGTAGCATATATCCACATCTTGTATTATTACTCCAACATACTCTAATCATGAATGTATAGATAAAACATTCAGAGAGAACAAAACCAAGTTAATATCCCCTTTTGTTCTCGAAGGTTTTACTTTCATGTTTTATGCCATTCTTATTTGGTTATTGCTTGATTTGCAGATGGCAAAGTTGGATTTGAATGTCGAAGATGAGAAGAAACTCGTTGATACCATCTTTTGGAGTGCCATGGATTCACTTTCTGATGATGACAAGAAGCTACCACAGGTGAGCATTTTTGATGGAGTTTTTTCGCAGGACATGATATTATTTAAAATTTTAAAGCACATTGTTGGCATCTTATGCTAAGGATACTTGGAGAAGAAGATAGCTTATGATATTTTGCTTGGCATGACTCTTAAAACTTTGTTTCATAAGCTTTGATTTGACTCAAATGCAAATATTATAGGATAACAAACCAATGGAACTATGAAAATCGACGTAATATTTGGAATTATTGGGTTTATAAATAGTTTGTAAAAACAGGGTTTAAACTTAAGGAATGCCCTTACAATGCAATGATACTGATAATGGTGGCATGTGCCTGCACTATAGTCACTCTTCTAGGGTATATATTTCACAGGCCCTTGTAGTAGAAATTCAATGTTCAGAATCACAATAAGCAGGATTTGCCTAGGATGGAAATGAAATTATTTTAATGATGGTATCCAAGTCTAAAAGGGACCTTTCTTGATTAATCCTAGCTCAATTTAATACATGAATGTCTAAC
Organism: Pinus taeda; assembly: GCA_000404065.3. Lineage (NCBI taxonomy): Eukaryota > Viridiplantae > Streptophyta > Pinopsida > Pinales > Pinaceae > Pinus > Pinus taeda. The sequence continues at coordinate 111,072 of APFE031217760.1, forward strand.
AATCTTTGCTTTTACTTGTTCTTTTAATCTGTTCACATTTGTAGAACCAAATTCCTAATTGTGTGGTTTTATTTACTTTGCTTTGTAGGTTTCTCATATTTTACCCTTACTTCAACGAGGCATAGGTGTGCATCATTCTGGTCTGCTTCCTATTCTTAAGGAAGTAATTGAGATACTCTTTCAAGAAGGATTAATCAAGGTGGGTGCTAGAGTGCTTGGTCCTATGTGCTTTATTAATATGTTTATTTCACTAAAGGAAATTGTGGAAGTGAAATCTTTGTAAATGGTAATGTGCTAGGCTTTCATTTCTTCTAGAAAGATTGGTTATTCATTTCTTTTCTGTAATTTAAGATGATTTTAATAAAAACATGTGTAGTTTCTTCTACCTGAGTACTGAGCTTTTTTACCCTCTGGAATTCTGCTATTACAGCCTTGTGTCAGACCGCATTTCAATTCTACTGTTTATTGCAAGTCTAGGTGCTAAAACATGGTTGATACTAATGTGTGTAAAAATAGATTTAAAAATGCAATCCAATCCTTTATTGTGTCTGGGCTCTAAATGGTGACCAAAATGCTTTTCTATAGTATTCTTGTTTGTAGTTACAAATGCCAACAACCTTCCCATCATGTTTCTAGTCTTGTTCAACCTAAAACATTATCATCTGTATTAAAAGCTTAATAAGACAAGTAAGTGTGAGTCACATGGAGGGATTTCTTCATTGAAATTTCCTTATGGGCTATCTCTTTCTCTTCTATACCCTGTTAAGTTCTTATAACTTCCTTTACCACAACCTTGGGGTGCACAAGTATTTAACTCTTTCTTAAACCCACACACAGACCTGTAACTTACCTTTTCATGCTGTCAAAAGTTAAAACAAATATGAAGTTAAAATAAAAGGATTGATGGAACTTAGTCCCTACATGCCCAGTGGACATAGTTCTTGTATGCGTTATAATTGTAATTTACACTCACTTTATTTTTCCTGTCTCATTGTACATAATTCACAGAGGGCTAGGCCAATTTGATCACCCTAAAAAATACATATATTTTAATCTTAACCTTAGGAGAGGAATTTAAAGATGATGGCTTTCTGCCAATTTTGTACTTCTATTTTGCAGTGTACTGTATGTGTACATTGTGGTAATCCTTTCTCTTAGTTTCATACATTCTCTCGTTGTTTCTTGTATGTGGGGATCCTCATGCAGCATTTTTATGGACAATTCTGTCTCAGCCCCCCATATCAATTGATATGAGAGCCTTAAGATTAGGGCTTTTTAAGGTCTCCAAAATTCTGCCCCCCTTATGGATTTTCTGCCTACTTTGGTGTAGTAACCTATGTCAATTCTGCCCTATGGTTTCTTAGGATTCTAGGGCTTTTAGCAAAACTTTTCCTTGATCGAATTAAAAATTACTCTTCCTTTGAAGTTTGACGGTACAACTTCTCAATACAATGAATAAATAGATTCCATACAGTAACAATTCAATGTCAATATTCAGTAAGCAATGCCAATGGTCAGCAAACCCCAATTCGACCATACAATAAGTTCATGTCCTTAACAACAGTACAGTAAATCCACTTAGTGGAAATTCATTAATGCACACATAATATATTTGTATATATCAGAGAAAATAAAACAGAATTGGTTGAACACACAGAGGTACCCTAACCAGATGATTGTCCATAATCAGGAAAAAGTTATGGATAAATAGCTTCAAATGCTGCCTTTGTGTCACCTATTCCAACGTCTGTGATGACCTCAGGTCTGTCACAAAGTGCGAGTCCTATTTCTCAATGTTCCACCAAGACTCCAGTGCGGGGAGATGCACTGGGGGGACGTGTGGGAGTACCCTCAAATTTTAGGGAAATTTGGGGGGTGTGGGGGAACGTC